>OVBJ01000760.1:0-42713 GCA_900406535.1 Noccaea bulbosa | reverse complement strand
TCCAAAATGCTTTCTAATTGTTCAGTTATTCTAGTGGGTTGAGTAGTCATAGTTTTTATTTACTCCTTTTTGCCAAGATTTCTAACCCTGCTCTGATACCAAATTTTCAGCTACTGGTTGTGCTAATTAAAACTATTTCGAATTTTCAGCTACTGGTGGTGCTAATTAAAACTATTTCGAAAATATAATTCAAGATAATATCTTCCTAGCTACGTATTCCCAGTTGGACAATACGGAGGTCATCATAGAAGCTTGGGCTTCTAGACATGCTAGTTTAGGAGATCTGATCGCTGGATCCAGATGTCCATGATTTTCGATATGATACTGAATTCCATTCGTAAAAACTGAATATTTTTGTTTGAAAGTAAGGGTATTTTTGTCAATATATATTTTTATTAATTTATTTAAACTAATGAGGGATATATAAGATTAAGTAGGGATATAAGTGATTTGTTTTAAAACTACAGGGGTACACCAGATCTTATCCCATTCTATGATATGTAAAAAAAAATGCGAATTGCGTATTCATGCTTGTAAATTTGAAAACTGCGATTCTAGAACTTCAACATAATACAATTTTTTTTTTTTTTTACAGTAATTTGTAGCGATAATACAATTAATGCCCCAAAATGGTGATTTGAGCAAACAAGGGTGATGAACTGATGATGATGATGTATGAGGATATGGTAAAGATGAAGAAGATGTTCTACTTGTTTAGTGGTTGTGGTGATGAGAGGAGAGGATGCTTTTAATGATGGATTTAAGAAGCATACGCTTATGATGTGTATCGTGATGTGACAACATCATTCAATAATAGTATGATGATCTTTTTCTTTTATTTTATGAGAAAAATAACATCAGATAAATGATGATGTAGGACGTGGAGGTGGAGTGTGATGATAATGATGATGAAGATAAGCATTATCATTATGGATTGTGTCAAAAAAAAGTATCACGCGATGTTCCAACATCATATAGTAGTGTTGGTAATTTACTAATTAGTAGTCTCCAACTAACCAAAAATAGAATAAAAGTATTTTACGGTTATACACTTATGACTTATACTACTTATAAATTTTTGGTTACCCAACGAAACCGAAAAGAATATCAAAACTATCAAAAATCCACTCTGTTGAAAAAAATTGTGGTTTACTTTCACATAAACTATCTACAGAAAAAAGTTATGATAAAACCAAATTCCAACCCTTTTTTGTTTAATTCAAACCAAAAAAAAAAGATATTTATTGAAGACTAAAGCCTAAACTAGTACTAAAGTTACAGCAAAATATACAACTTACAATTCATTTTGAATATTTCTGTTACAAAAGTAAAGATACCAACGAATACCACTCAAGAAATGGTCCTAAAGTTTACATAAATGCCAAAACTAAATGAGAAAAAAAAAAAAAAAAAAAATTGGGCATGTGGCTGCTTTAACAAATCACAAAGAGAGTGGAAGATTCATTCACAAAGAGGATATCCATTTCAATACATGGAGATATTTTACAAAAAAAAAGGTTCGTGTAAAGATTTGTGTTTACTAAGCTATACACACATGTATATAATACCTGATTTCAGACTTTAAACATAGCACAAACCTCTGTTTCTGCAAACCACCATCACATAAGAGCGTTAAGAATGAAGTGATGACAACAAGTCTAGATACAGAGGCTTTTGCTTTCTACGGTTTATCTACTTGTAAATCCATTCGTTTGCTCGTCCTCCAGTCGAATCCATGTCTATGAAAATGCTGACAGCCTGCACAAAGACAAGAAATCAGAGTGGTCTCTCTCTCTCTCTCTCTCTCTCTCTCTCTCTCATGTTGACCAAGATGATCTATAAGTAATATACATTTTGTGCAGTGTAAGGTTTATCTGTAAAGGCTTGAACTAACCTTGCCAATCCGGGGTCGCTCCTTGGACTTTGCGAGGCTGTTACGGATATGTGAGACCGCTCCCCAGCATTTCAACATGTTAGCTACATCGTCAAGTCTCAGTATATATTCTTCTTCCGTTAGAGGGAAAGACCTCTACGCATTCAAGAAGACCAAAAGAAAGAAAGATTGAATCCTGAATTAGCTTACAAGTACTGGCTTCCAAAGTCAAGAAGTTTAGTGAAACAAAACATGGATATTACATATCACTTGTTATAATGGAAAACGAAGATCATAAACGATATAAGGTGCAAACAAGTTTGGTGAAATCAGTTGAGCTATCATTATCATTATCATAAGGCTTCTTTTGTAAATCAAAACACAGCAAAAAAAAAAAGGGTTCTCTTACCTGTTCTCTGTACTTCCACATGACATTCATTGCAAGAAGATTCCTCCCCATGAACTCCTACATGAATCACATCTAAGAAGTATGATTTAAATTCCTGGCTTCTATAGCGACGAATCTTTCCACATAAATAAATTAAGGGAGAGTCACAGCAAGAAACTGGAAATGGAAAAAGGAACATGAACAACTGAAACTGCAAAAGCTGATTCTGTATTCATGCAAATTAAACGAAGAGGATTTGAACATCTTAGATCCAAATGTCTAAAGCTATGGCTTTAACATGTGATACAGAATCACAAACACTTTTGAATACCTTCTTGATGAGTTGAACATCATAAGATCTTCCATACTTCTGCCTGATGAGGGTTGCGAGATCTAACCCGTTGAATGCAGAATCATCCGAACCAACCATTCTTTCAAGATTTTCCCTATTCATATCATCCGCTTGCTACGGCAGACAAAAAAAAAAAAAAAAGATGTTTCAAACAAAATGGTCATATGAATATCATGCAATCAATCATTTTAAACAAAGACATCCTTAATCCTAGCTTGTTTCACTAAGCCATGACAGAGATGGGCAGAGATTAAGACATCAAAATAACTCAACAAACCAAATCAAATGAGCACTTTTTTCCAAATCCAAGCAGCAGAAGTAGATGAACACTCTCTGTGACCTTCTTATAAATTTCAAGAACCAGAAAAGGTTTACGCTTTTACATACCCTTTTAGTTTGATCATCAAGTGATTCTTTTTCCTCTTCATCCGAATCATCTGGATTCATCCCATCATCCACAACACTGCAAATTCTTGAAAACCTTCTCTTACCAGTTTGCCCACTAGTACTCTTCAAGCAGAGGCTATGCCTATGAGAGAAAGCCAATCTTCCAGAGAAACAAGGACTGCAATATCTGGAACAAGAAACCTTAGAAACTGCTTCAGTACCACATCGTTCATGTGTAATCGATGGTTGACAGTGATGATGACTTGACACAATGCTCATCATCTCCTGCAAAGCAGTGAAAACGCCAAACCATAAAATTTTGCTGCAAACAATTTAAAGAATCGAATAGAGAATGCATCTACTTCTCAAACCAATAGTGAACAAACTGCTATAGAAACTAGTAGAGAAACCAAAAGTATTATTCTTTGATAAATTGGATTATAGCGTAAACAGACAATCGCGTAGTATGTGGTTTTAAGTATGAATATAGTTCCATCAAAATTACGCAGCAATCGGTTTATAGATAAAGCAAAAGTCTTTGGTTAAGAATTAATTTGCTTAAGAAGTGAAAGGAGCACGTAATCTTACCGCCGGCAGAGCTGGGGAAGAGCACGGCAGGCGCTGCGGAGGAGGAGAAGTGGAGAAAACAAGACAGATAAAAAAATCAGTAAATGAACGGTTGAGGAGATACAAGAAAAAAATATGAAATTTTTAAACAGCCCTATAAAATATTATATTTTAAATTATAATGCCTGAAAACGTCTAGATTTAAATTAAATGACTAATAAGAAGAACACACAAAAAAAAAAAATAACTGTTATCTATACAAAATAATTTTGATAAATGTTATAAATAAGAAATGGTATTAACATAATCAATTTTTTTGTTTCAAACCGCATAATACATGTTGCTGGTTAGAAAATCACTATAATCTATGTAAAACCTTGTAAAATCATAATGATAAACAAGTATGATGAATTAACAATAATAAATAATGTGATCAATGTAAAAATAAAATACGATAAAGCCAAGTTTTTGTTTACTTGCACGTTTCCACAACAAGTTTTTGTGATCAAACTAGTCTTCTACACATTGACACATAATGTCAATTGGCCTTTGGTTCGTCTCATTAATCTTTTTTTCTTTCTTTCTTATAGATAGGATATATAAAAAAAAATAAAAAAAATAAAAAAAAATAAAAAAAAATAAACCATCTTTTCACTGATAGGAAGCCAAAATGATCCCAATAAGTAACAATAACATTAGTCGAAATCGAAATTGTTTAACAGGAGCTAGTTCAATCATAAGATGCCAAAATGATCCCAATATTGCAATGACTAAGAATATTACGATTTTGGATTAACACATTTACTACCTAGGGGTAATTGAATTTGAATGTTTCTTCTCAATCTTCAAGTTTTTTTTTTTTTTGGGGTCAAATCAAAGTAAACAGAAACGAAGAGGTGGGAGTGCAAATTGGTAAAACAAAGTCGGGTGGCTTTAGAAAGAAACAGAAATAAAGGGGTCGAAGAAAATTGCATATTTTTTCAAAATTTGAAATGAGCTAAGAGAAGCACTATTTCCCTTTCTCGTCTCGTCTCTCGCGTCGTGTCGTCGTTTTCTCAGATTCCTGAATAATTCCCTTTCGATACCCAAATCCCCAATCGCCCACCACGCTGGTCGATCCCTACTTCATTTCCCGAAATCGGATTCGGAATTACCCTAATCATGCCCATGGAGAACGACAATGGCCTCGCTGGCAACGTCGTCGTCACCGCCGAGCAAGCCGCCAAGGTTAGCGAGACTGATGGAAGGTTGCCTGAGAATCGGCAGACCGTTGTTGTGTCAGAAGCCGGAAGTGCAAGCGATAAAGGAGAGGAGGGGGTGGAGGCTACGGCAGTGGCTGTGGCGGTGGCGGTGGAGGATAGCGGATCGAATTTAGTCGGAGACCTACCTCCCCGATCTTCCTCCGCTAGAGTTCCGTTCACTAATCTAAGCCAAATTGATGCGGATCTTGCTCTCGCTCGCACGCTCCAAGAACAGGTGGGTCTTTAGTTCCCATCTCGTTGCTTATTCTTCTGGATACCCGGAAAATTTCACTGCTTTTCTCCATTTCTTCCTAATTGCATTTGAAATTTGGATTTTTTCGAGGAAATTTTGATGTAGAATTGTCTATATTGAATCTTTGTTATTTTGTATGTGTTGGGATCCAGGAGCGGGCGTATATGATGCTGACCATGAACAGTGAAATTAGTGACTATGGGAGCTGGGAAACTGGAAGCTATGTATACGAAGAGGATGAGTTTGATGACCCCGAGAATGAGGATGAGGATGACGATGACGATGACGATGAAGACGAATATGAAACTGATTTGGATCCTCAGGAAGATGCGTCCGATGTGCATGCCCATGAAGATGAGCAAGAAGACGACGGCAGAAACTCTGACACTGAAGAAGCTGCTTATTCAGATGATGAGGCCTATGCTAGAGCTCTTCAGGAAGCTGAAGAGAGCCAAATGGCAGCTAGATTGTCTGCCTTGTCTGGGTTAGCAGATCGTGAGTACACTTATATAACTATCACCCAACTTGTCTTTCAATGGGAGCTCTAGGATGGGTTTTGGATTATTCTAACAAATGTTATTGGTTGCAGGGGTTGAAGATCTAGAGGATGATGATCATACTACTCAGGTAGGCTCCTTACCCTACAATGAAATCCATTTTGCGCTTGGGCTGAAATTTTGTTTGTCCCCATGTAAAGAACCACTGTCCAACTCCAACCCTATTTTTGTTTACTTATATGGTGGCCAACGGATAAGTCGTGAGATAGAACCCGCTATTTTCTCAGTGTTGCATCTTACATGCTTCCATCTATCACTATCCTTCTGTCTTGGCATTGGTTTGTTCTGTTTTCGTGACAGTTTGTTTAGTCTGTGGTGTTAGGCTGTTAGTCTTTATAGTCCAGAGCCCCAGTTAGATACTTCTCCCTGTGTATATGAGGTAGTTATTGTTTGTAGTTGAGCGAGTCAACCTGCTGGAAATTGTGTGCCGTGGAATAATTTTATATTGTTTAAAGCTATCGAAATTGTTTGATATTATGGTACTAGGTCATACCTGATTATCTTTGGCTTATGCTACTAGAATTTTGCACGACTATATGTTTGAAGGTCAAAAATGCATTCACCATTAGTGTAATCAAATCAATTGTAATATGCTAGCGTTAACTGGCCACTGGCAGAGAAGGTTATGCTAACACCTTGAACCAGGGACCTCTCGGTGGAATGTCTGGTCTATTTTGTGAAAAAAGATCAACTAATAATTAGAATTGCAGGGTAGAGAGAGTATCATATAAAGCAAGGCTTCTTTGATGTGTTTTGAATCTGTTTCCACTTACCTTACATATGCTTTATATCTGCAGGATGCCTGGGATGAGATGGATCCTGATGAGTTTTCATATGAGGTATGAAAACATTTATGGTATTCTATGCTTTTTGTATCCTTTCTCTCTCTCGCTCTCATGATTTTTGAAAGGACTTATAGTTAATTGTGAATACAATTGTCAAAAATGTTGGAATATAGTGTAAAGATCCGTCATGTATCTCCAAATTCAATATGAAAAATTTAGATGCTTGCGCTATCTAATGTTATACCTTTATGTTATCTAATGTTGGCAGGAGCTGCTTGCTCTTGGCGAATTTGTGGGAACCGAGAGTAGAGGATTGTCTGCTGATACAATTGCATCTTTGCCTTCAAAAAGATATAAAGAGGGAGACAATCAGAACGGAACCAATGAGTCGTAATGCGTTTTTTTGTTACCAATTAAGTAAACCATTGACAATTTTGTGCGTTTAATTATTAACATTTCCAATGTCTTATGCAGGTGTGTTATATGTCGTTTAGATTATGAGGATGACGATGACTTGATACTGCTACAATGCAAACATTCTTACCACTCGGAGTGCATAAATAACTGGTTGAAGATAAACAAGGTATGGTTTTTTTTATAAAAAGAATCCTAGTTAGAGAATCTAAAATATATAGTTGTTGTAGTTAGCCTTGTGAAACCTGATAAACCCAATTAGGGAGACTGTACGTAGTCTGTATTTCTCTGCGGACACGTAACCTTTTGAATAAGAATAGAAATATTTTATGTTAGAGAACCTGGTAGTTCCACTAGGATGATCTGTTTATAGTAGGGAAGTTTATGGTCAGTAGAAATGTAGAATATACAGACTATCATCTCATGTTTATTGGGTTTATGGATTTGCATTTGGTTTGCGGATTGTGTTCATCAGCGTCTTTGAGACTGAGGGGTTTTGCTGAGATTTGAACTTGTGAATTATGTTCTAACTGCTAAGACGATCTACACTATACGAATTATTTGATCAACTTCCATGGGAAGTAGGAACAGTTATTTGTTAGCTTACAAACACGCAGTTGTGGAAATCTCTTATCATTTGTAGAAACTGAAGGAAATGTCATTACAATATTCTGCAGGTGTGCCCTGTATGCAGTGCAGAAGTTTCAACTTCCTCCGCTGGAGCCTAATGAGAGAGCAAAGGAAGATCCAGAACACCTTTAGCTGTCTGTTTGTAAACTTTCTTAAAAACAAAACGATTATCGGATTTCCTTGGATACTTTGAATAATCTCACAGATTTGAACTTTCTCAGAGTTTTTCTAAGTTCTTAAACTTGAGTTTATGCATCCGATGGATGTCATCCATCTACTTCCATCTTTGCGATTTGGGAATATAGCTAAAGTTCATATAGTAAGTGGTCATTTCGTTGATGTTGTGTGAAAAAACTAAGATCCAGAAAGAACATACAACCAAAAGAACTTTGGTCTTCGGAGAGTCGAGACATCAAAAGGGTTTCGTTTTCATCTTTGACTATAGATCGAGAGTAGTAGTATTATTTCCTAAGATGAATGTTTGGACACAAAAGCTATTACGAGACGCATCCATGTTTTGTTGTTCCCATTGGAACATGAACATAACGACTACAGTATTGGTCGTCTACATGAAAAGTTGGCGAGTGGATTGGCACCAACGATCGTATGTTGGGGTGAGATTAGGCCACTCAGAGGCCGAGACTGAGAAATCTTGAAGCCAGTTTGTGAGTAAGATTTCTTGGTCCAACGCAGGCAGAGTCGAGATGGCTTTGTCTATGGCTCGTTCCACCTCAACCCTCTCGTAACCCGTCAGCACCGGAAACGCTAGCCCGTTCCTCGCGTGGCTAAACAGCGGTAGCCAGTTTGCAAGGAGCCTAAACTTCACTTGTCCCGGAACTTGTGTGTTGTCGCTTGCTAACTCTCCAATCAAGAGCGCTGCCAAAACATTGCAGAGACTGTGAGAAAACAACGGACCAGTGAGTACAAAAACTGATCCTAATGAGGCCAATACTATTACTTACCTGAAATCTTAACCATGAGGCCTTGAACCCTTGGCGCAGCCGTGAGGGACAAGGAAGCTAAACCGGAAGCATAGCTCCACCGCTTTATCCCTTCATCCACCGCATCGTAACGCCTAAGCTTCTCCGTCATCCACAACAGCTCTTCTGCCAGCTTCTCAACCGCCAGCTCAACCTCATTTTCCGGAGGACCGCCCGCTCTCACCGCCGCAGACTCCCTCCTCCTACTCTGCGATAGTAAGTTACCAGTCATATCCGCCAAGGACCTAACGGTATTGATGCACGTGCTCAGCCCTCTCACGTATGAGGCGACATAGCCTCCTAGCGGGAGGGCGCTGACCACACGCAGCGGCAGACTTCCGAAGGGCTCATCTGTGGTTTGGCAGCGCTTCAAAGACTCCTGCAAACGTGCGGTGGTTCGGGCAAAGGAGGACGCTAGGGCCGCTCGGTTGACGTCGAGTAGATCCATGTGGCCACTCTGGGCGTTGTCTTCCATGATCTTCTCTGCCATTCCCAAGGCAAATTGGTATTTTCTTGACGTTACTGGAATCTCGTTCATGAGCGCTAGTACCTGTACTCGTAGACACATGTTTATTAAAGATGTATGAACTGGCAAACCAAAACCATCAGTAACGATCCATATAGTCATTCCAATCTAACCAAACGGACGTCAGAGAAAGTTCATCTGGAAATTTAGTTAGTTAGTTATGATTATTTAGTTAATTACTCTCCTCGATAAATTAAATGAAGAGTGTAAGTTGTAAACAAAGACAAAACCACCCGAGTTTTGTTTTATCGGAATCACTTCCTCTTTGTTTTTTTACGTATGACGTGGCACTACGCATGTTGTCCACGTGGAAATAACAAAGGATAAATGTCCACGTTTAGGCGCCTCGTGGAGTGTTCAAAAATAGAAAGGCACAACATCTATTATCTATAGAGAAAATATTCCGTTTCAATTAAGATCGAGTTATACAAATATAACCAAATCAAGAACAGACAATAGTTTTACATGAAACCAACATTTCATAGTTGGACGACCCAACCAAACAAGTGAAAATATCTTAAGTCCAGTATAATTGAAAACGTTAACGTAAATTAACACCAAAATCCCAAATAATGAAATATTATAGATTAAAAAACTTACGTGACAAAGTGCTCTCCCGAGAGAGTTAACGGAAGGCTCATCAACGCCATCACAAATCATCATACCCAAATCCGACGACGGTGAATACTTCACTAACGCCGTAGACGTCGAGGGCGAGGAAGCCGAGACCTTCGGGACCAACGCGTTCTCAGCCGCCGCCGTAAGAAGACCCGAAGCAAAACTAAAGGGAGAATAAGAAGAAGAAGTAGAGATGAGAGGAAGAGGAAGATAGTCCAAGAAAACCCTAAGGACCCAAAGAGTGAGCCACGTCATCATCATAGACATGAACCTGAGGTGCTCCGAAGCTGACCACCGCCTAGAAGCCAACTCTGGTGTTGAGGCGGTGGAAGCAACAGAGACGAGAGAACGAGCGGCGGTGTTGACGGTGGTCATGAAGATGGAGTTGAGGAGACCCGTCGTGGGACGGTTGTTCCTGTATGTGTACTCCAAATACTGTAGCTCCCTAGACGACGACATGGTTCTCTGCTCTGTTTTTTTTCGTTCTCCGTTAACGAAATGATAGCTCGTTTGGTATGTGTGTGTGTGTTTGTATATATATATGAAGATAGAGGTTGGTTTGGATATTTCTTCTTTTCGAAGTATATGATGAGATGCACCGCCTTTGATCCACGGGTGTGTTTCTCGTCGTCGTGTAAGCATTTCATGTATTGTCGGTTAAATGAATCTTTGTCGGGGTCCATGCGTCGTCTTTTTTTTTTTTTTTTCAACATATTAAGTAAAACCGTAAAAGAGTAAAAAACATCATTTGGTGAATAATATGTTAACTAACTGAGCTATGGATGTACATTGTTGTCCAAAGAAAAAAAGAAGGAAGAATTAGATGTGCTTGAGAAGAATTTGTTTGATTATATTATTTATATATGATTGCTGGATGAATTTACCGACTTCGGTCTCTCTATTTATCTGGAATGGGATGGTTTCGAAGAAATTTGTATTGTTGGTTTTTGGGAGCATTTGCTTGTCAACGGTGAGGAGTCAAAAGATGGTTGAGCGACGTTAATTTGAGAATCCAAAAAAAAAAAAAAAAGTCAGTTGTTTTTGGTGCGCGATTGCCAAGCACATGTGATAATTTGATATGATCAACATAATCTTCGGAAAAAATGACGTTCATGCTATAATATAAAAAAAAATATGGAACCGGATAACTGAAAATAATAAGTAAAATCACTTTTAAGTCGTACATCATTATTTTATATATGAAAATTTATGTACAGTTTGGTTAACTTAATTTCAACTTGTTTATGTTTTGTAATCGAGTTTGCTATCTTCAAAAACTAGATATATACAGGTCCTTAATAATAAACTGGTGGATCGTATGTATATGAGTATATATCTTGGGTACTTTACTGTTTCATTTCACCGACGAACGACTCTTGTTCGAATTTTCTAACGCTTCCCTGCATGCTTATGTGATTCATCTTTGTTCTAATTTTGTTTAATTGGTCTGATAATGTAGATCTTCTAACAGTTTCGCACATCATCGCTATCGTATTTTATGTTTGTTTGTGCTTTTTTTTTTTAGTTTAGCTTTGACGGCTTTTGCTTTCTGCTTCGGTCCCGAAATCCAAAAAACAAGAAAAGAAATTCTTTCCATTCTTGAACTGAATTTGCTTTGTTTTGGACGGATTTAAGGTTTTTGATGAAGTTGAAGAAGGAAACTGTATTGATCGAGCTGAAGAACGGTGCTGTTGTCCATGGCACCATCACTGGTGGGCTCTTCCTCTGAATCACACTCGGATCCTCGCCTTGAGGAACAAACCTCAAACTCCAGTCGAATAGCTTCCCAGCGACCACTCTGCTTCTCTTCACCAACAACCCAAATCCGTTAAGCCTCGTAGATACATTCCTCAGGTATGTTTAAAATTATTTGACTGATGTTAATGAGCTGTTTATCTCTTTCTCTTCAGGTTGATGTTTTTGGAATTTGTTTTTCCTGTCTGACAGGGGAGTAATGTATCAGGCAAAGATGGTCGCCTTCACTGCTCCCTGAATATTAATACAGAAACTGGGCCGCATATCAGCTAGAAGACCAAAGTTGCAGGTATTTATGCAGCTTAGTTTTAAAATCAACTAAAACTTGAGAGCTGAAGCCATTATGCAGCTTAGTTTTAAAATGTAGAACGTGAGTTTGATTCAAAATTATGTGCTGTGTTACCAAGAGTTGTACATATTATCACTTGAAATGGTTTGTATATATATTTTGGAAAATTTTAAAATTCTTTGTACATATACATAATTACCAACATGGTTTTCTAAAATATATGTATTATGTAACCAATAAGAAGATAAAAGAGAGGAAACTGTTATGTTAGCTGTATGTATATATACACACATGTAACTAGTAAAGAACAATAATGCTTTGAGTAACTAAAACTCTTAAGGAAATTTGTAATTAATTAAGAAAAGAAAAAACAGAAACGACAAATAAAAGGCATAGGCATTGTGTGGTATGATCAAGTACTATGTGTGAGACATTAACTTGTATATATCACCTATACTTCTCTTTCTTTTCAATCTACAAACTTTA
The DNA here is from genome assembly GCA_900406535.1 of Noccaea bulbosa. Classification (NCBI taxonomy): domain Eukaryota; kingdom Viridiplantae; phylum Streptophyta; class Magnoliopsida; order Brassicales; family Brassicaceae; genus Noccaea; species Noccaea bulbosa. The sequence continues at coordinate 30,612 of OVBJ01000760.1, read as the reverse complement.
AGTTTTCTCTCGGTAAAAAGGGTTGTTTCAAGTTTTCTGTACGGAGACAAAACATGTTCTTCAAAGTTCAAACATCTCATCAAGTTCAAGGTTGGTTCTTTTTTCATTCACTTATTTTTGTTATTCTTGTTAGGATTCTCGTTTTTTTGTTCTAAAGTTTGGATCTTTTTGGTGTTCGTTCTTTTCCTTTATTTTGTNCCAAGGTTGGATCTTTTTCGTCAAGGTTCCTTCTTTTGTGCTAAAGTTTTGATTTTTTTCTTTGTGGTTGTGCTAAAGTTTTGATTTTTTTTGGTAAGGTTCGTTCTTTTGTAAAGTTTGCTGCATTTGACTTTGATTACACAACTTCTATGTACGTACTTCTTTTTCTTTTCAGTCTTAAGTTTTATGTACGGAGACTCATAAGTTCAAGATTGTTCTTTTGTTCATTAACTCAAGTCCTCGTTTTTGTTATTTTTGTTAGGATTCTCTTTTATTTGTTCCAAAGGTTGGATCTTTTTCGTCAAGGTTCCTTCTTTTGTTCATTGACTCAAGTCTTAGATTCTTTGTGCTAAAGTTTTGATTTTTTTCTTTGTGGTTGTGCTAAAGTTTTGATTTTTTTCTTTGTGGTTGTGCTAAAGTTTTGATTTTTTTTGGTAAGGTTCGGTCTTTTGTAAAATTGCTGCATTTGACTTAATTTGATTACACAACTTGTCTCGGTTTGACATGACCTGAATATTTTATTTTGTTTCTGGATTTGGAACATAGGGTACGATTGCTCCGATGATGCGAGAATCTCGACGATTTATGTCGGCACAAGTTATCAGAACCCCGATGCCTCTGACATCGGAACAGGTTGTGGAGATAACAAATCGGGTAAAAGATGAAAGCAACAAGGCTTTTGACTACAATGAGGAATATATCCTCATGCAGATTGTGAGTTTGTCTAAGAAACATCTCGTATGTGACGATGGTTTAAAGTATATTCTAAAGGCGGTGGATTGTTCCAGCTGGATCATGGAAGAAGCCTTGTTACGGAAAGTGATAAAGCGTGTGGTTGTATCCACTCTTTGGCGAAAGGAAGAGGATGAAGCTGTGTTCAAAGAGGATTTCAGAAGTTTTCTAACCCAAGACACAGATGAGTTTAACAGAAGAGGATTGGCACGCCAAATCTTTCGAGGGATAGGGATCGTGGCTCAAGGAAATAAAGTGGTCGAGCCATTTCTTATGAGGAGATACTTTTGCTGTTGAGGCCACGATCACTTTGGAACTGGCAGAAGTTTGAGTGTGGGATTGACCTCGTGGTTTGCTGGTTGGAATCTGGCATGCGCATCAACACTGACGATTTTGTAAAGGATCATAGGATCGTAGGAGTGTTGGCTATGCACATGTAATATGATGGCTATGCACATGGTATGCACATGTACATGGTATATTCTAAAGTATATTCTAAAGGCGATGGCTATGCACATGTAATATGATATATCAAATATTAAAGATGTAACCGAGTATCAAGTTGCTGGTCATACATAAAATGACTAAAAAGATTATGATTGGTCCAAATTCAGTATCGAGTACATGATGACAATTGCGAACCGAAGAGTCAATATAATCTGCTTCTCTTGTTCTGCTTGTGCAGTTGCGAATATTTGCATCCAACGAAGTTATTGCATTATCTAAAACTTTATTGATGATGTTTAAAATTGACTGATGTATGTTCTTGGAGGTCAGATTATTTTGAAGGATTTCTATATGCGTCAACACAGCCTTGAGAAGAAGCAAACTGAGACAGTTTAAAATTAAATATAAACTTTTGGGACTATAAATAGAGTTCCACATTTAAACTTTGTTTAGAGCTTCGATTAATTCAAACCGGTTTTGAGTCTATACAGTTTTACTATATGTGGCAAACTGCAAACATAAGGTGTGAATGGATGGTTGTATTAGAGTAAGAAATTAGGTAGAAAACTTTTTTACTCCCACTTCCTCTAATATTAACCGAGGTAAAAAATAGAAGAAAATTCCCACTCAATAACGCTACTATATATTACTCCACATTTTGATGGAGTATAACATGTTTCTTCTTTTTCATTTTTTTACTCTAATTTTCAATTTTCCTTCACTCTTATTTTTTCTATTATTATGGACATAAATATGACGAAAATTGTGGGAACATCAGGAAAATAATGCAACGCTACTTTTGACTTTTCCAGTGTAAACTTAAGGTATAGACTATAGAGAGCAACGGAAGACGACGAATAATAAATTAATAATAGTATGGAAACTACGTTAATGTACGAAACAATTTTTATACGTATTAAACTATTAATACATAGTGACTCAACTTTTTTTTCCCCATCGTAATCAATAGCCAACAGGTACGTACAACTGTTTTAATAAGATTGTTTGAATATCCTCTGACACATAAATGTTATCTTATTAACAATAACAATTTGACGTACACTATGCTCTCAGAAATCAAGAATATACATTTTTCTTTTGAAAAACTAAAGTTTGTCCCATTAAGTGGATAATATAAAAACTTTACATTCAGGTAGAACATGCATGCATGTGAATGGAAAGGCTGTCACATAGTCAAAAGGTTATTTAGGTATCAAATGACCTCAAATTTTGGATAGAGATTGAAAAATCCGTACCACTTTTTACTTTTTTAGTTTCATATGATCCTTTATAACTAAAATATACTATTCTTTGATAGGAAAATGAAACAGAGTGTCTGTGTATTTTCAAAAGGAAAAGAATTCAGATCTTATCTCATATTAATGACACAAGGAAATTGGCTATATACAAAGAACTATATATAGAAAGACAAAAATGTCGACGTTAAAAAAAAAAAAAAAGACAAAAATAAAATCTTATCTGAAAAAAAAAATAGTAGCGGTCTTTGCTGTCTATTGACCGAGTTTTGCGGGCGTTTACTTATTTGGCTACCACAAAATCAAATAAAAAACATCTGCTAAACTTTTTGAAAAAAGTGACAAGAGAAAAGACAAATTAGTCAAAGTTGTAGTTCTAGTACAAGGTGAAGAGAGTGATTATTTTAAATTAAGATATTTTGTGTATAATTTGCATCGTAAAATTCAACTTGTCCTAAAGTTGAATTAAAATATTTCGGACAAAGCACATAAATATTTAGTTTTAAGACAAGATTTGATCAAAAAAAAAAAAAAAAAGTTATAAGACAAGCGAAAAACTAAAAAAAGACACGAGATTTATGGAAGGAGATAAGATCCAGAGGAATAGGCAAGTGGTGGAACGAGACAGCTGTTCTTCTTATTTCCTTACCCAAAACCAAAAGTCAGCCGACAGTTACTTTGAATCCTATAAATTTCAACTGTACTCTTCTCCATTTTCAAATTAAATCTCTTCTTACCTTTTATTTTCGACTCTTAATCCCTAATCGAGTTTCGAGCCAGATCTACCCAGATAATTAATTATCTGAGAGAAACAAACACAACACCAAGAAGAAGAAGACGAAGAACAAGATCTGCTCTTTTTGTTCCTCTGTCTGAAGCAGAGAAGTCAAAACCGAATCTTCCCACGACGTCGTTTTAGCCAAAAAAAGTTTTTTTTTTTCTTTTTCTTTTGGGTTCAGATCGGAAAAATGGCCGGAGGGTTCGTCAGTCAAACGCCGGGGGTTCGAAACTACAATTACAAACTGACACCGAAAGTGTTCGTAACATGTTTCATCGGTGCTTTTGGTGGTCTCATCTTCGGATACGATCTCGGAATCTCAGGTTTTTTTCTATCTCAGATTCAAGTCTTCTTCGATATGATCTAAGAAATGTATCCAGTGAGTAATCTGTGGGTTTTTTTTTATAACTGCTTGCAGGAGGAGTAACCTCAATGGAGCCATTCTTGGAAAAGTTCTTCCCTTACGTGTACAAGAAGATGAAGAGCGCACACGAGAACGAGTACTGTCGATTTGATAGTCAGCTTCTCACTCTCTTCACTTCTTCTCTCTATGTAGCAGCTTTGATCTCTTCCCTCTTCGCCTCCACGATAACCCGAGTTTTCGGAAGGAAATGGTCCATGTTCCTCGGTGGTTTCACCTTCTTCATCGGCTCTGCTTTCAACGGCTTCGCCCAAAACATCGCCATGCTTCTCATCGGTCGTATTCTCCTCGGTTTCGGTGTCGGATTCGCCAATCAAGTAAGTTCTACAAACGTTTTCTATTCCTAACGGTTTAAGTAACTTGATGAAGAAGCAACAATGGAGGCTAAAGATAATTTTGGTTTTGGTTTTGGTTTCAGTCTGTGCCGGTTTATCTGTCGGAAATGGCCCCTCCGAATCTAAGAGGAGCGTTCAACAACGGGTTTCAAGTAGCGATTATATTCGGTATAGTGGTTGCAACCATCATCAATTACTTCACTGCACAGATGAAAGGAAACATCGGATGGAGAATCTCTCTCGGATTAGCTTGTGTCCCTGCAGTGATGATCATGATCGGAGCTTTGATCCTTCCCGACACTCCCAACTCGCTCATCGAACGTGGCTACACCGAAGAGGCGAAAGAAATGCTTCAATCGATCCGAGGAACCAATGAAGTCGACGAAGAGTTTCAAGATCTCGTTGATGCGAGTGAGGAGTCTAAGCAAGTGAAGCATCCATGGAAGAACATCTTGCTTCCTCGTTACAGACCACAGTTGATCATGACTTGCTTCATTCCTTTCTTCCAGCAGCTTACCGGAATCAATGTCATTACGTTTTACGCGCCCGTTCTGTTCCAGACCCTCGGGTTCGGTAGCAAAGCCGCGCTCTTGTCGGCTATGGTTACGGGTATCATCGAGCTCTTGTGTACCTTCGTCTCTGTTTTCACAGTGGATAGGTTTGGAAGAAGAGTCTTGTTCCTCCAGGGAGGTATCCAGATGCTTATCTCTCAGGTAAACACAAAAATCTAAAACCCTAACCCTACTTTACGTTTCTTGACCAACACTGAATCTCTCATAACATCTATATCTGTTGTTGCAGATCGCTATTGGAGTCATGATTGGAGTCAAATTTGGAGTGGCTGGAACAGGGAGCATAGGGAAAACAGATGCTAATCTGGTCGTGGCGTTGATCTGCATCTATGTAGCTGGTTTCGCCTGGTCATGGGGACCGTTGGGATGGCTGGTTCCTAGTGAGATATCTCCATTAGAGATCCGATCAGCAGCTCAAGCCATAAACGTAGCGGTCAACATGTTCTTCACATTCCTTGTGGCTCAGCTCTTCCTCACTATGCTTTGTCATATGAAATTCGGACTCTTCTTCTTCTTCGCGGTGTTTGTCTTCATAATGACGATATTCATCTACATGATGTTGCCTGAGACGAAGAATGTGCCAATCGAAGAGATGAACAGAGTGTGGAAGGCACATTGGTTCTGGGGAAGGTTTATACCTGATGAAGCTGTTGGTATTGGTGCAGCTGAGATGCAACAGAAGTCTGTATGATGATGGATCAACTTTTCTTTGGGCAAAAAAAAATTGTGAGAAAATTTGAAAAGAGAAAGGTTATCATTGATAGGATGAAATAAGAATGAATGTTAAAAAAAACAAAAGTGTTTAGTCCTGAAAGATAGCTGCTCTGTTTTTCATGCAGAGATTTAGCTTTTTTAGTTTCTTCTTTCTTCTTATTCAATGTTTCTTTGATGCAATTGTAATTTGGCCCTAAAGAAAGTCAAGAAAATAATAAAAAAAAAAAGTATCAAAAAGTTAAATCATTTTTTCTATGTTTTTGTGTCTTATTTAACATTTCTGTGAATATTTATCTGAGAAAAAAGAGTTTATGCAAGACAAAAGGATGCATAGTCATCACTCATCAAGTCATCAGTAGATATTTCAGTTTTCATCCAAAAGGTACTTCAGATGATTGAAATAAAATGGTAACCCTCTTCGTTACAACAATTTTTGTTGGATCGTTTAATAAGATACAACCACTGATATGCACAAATGAACCAAGTCAAACTCCAGACCAAACCTAACCGTGATAATTATTATTACCTTCACACTTTGATGGCAAATCAATTTCACCAACACAAAATCGATTTTTTTTTTCACTTCGCTGGATTTTGAGGAAAAAAAATTGTCAAACGTATATCATATGGGTTTAGAATCAGGATAATAACGTAACAACGACATTATTACAAACAGTTATTCTATTTTTCATGATAATTGTGAATTTGCTATATGACAAGATTCTATTTTTGGGTATGTTAGTCTAAAATAGAAGAAACCAAAAGCTGTAAAGATAAGTATGGTATTTGATCTTTTATGTGAAAATGGAAACGGTTTATAACACTGAAAAACTCCATGAGACAGCTTGGGGTCTAACCAATTCTTGTTACTAACTAACTACTTCTCCAACCCTAATCCTAATCCTAGGCCAAACAAAGATAAGATAATATTTATTACACAAATACAACACGCAACACCCATATCCAATCTCTAATTATAGGGTCACTACATTATCTATTTAAAAAGATCACAAAGTGATTCCCATTTTGGAATTAAGCCTCAAGAGGATCAAAGACTCCTTCTAAAACCAAAAACAAAACAAATAAAAAAATGGCAGGAGGAGCCTTTGTATCCGAAGGAGGTGGTGGTGGAAGAAGCTATGAAGGAGGAGTCACAGCGTTCGTTATCATTACATGTGTTGTTGCCGCCATGGGAGGTCTCCTCTTCGGTTATGACCTTGGAATCTCAGGAGGAGTGACATCAATGGATGAGTTTCTTAGCAAGTTCTTCCCTCAAGTAGAGAGGCAGCAGAAGGAAAAAGCAAAGCACGATACGGCTTACTGCAAATTCGACAACCAAATGCTCCAATTGTTTACTTCTTCTCTCTACCTCGCAGCTCTTGTAGCTTCCTTTGTGGCTTCGGTTATCACTAGGAAGTATGGACGTAAAGTCTCTATGTTTACCGGTGGTCTTGCTTTCCTCATCGGTGCACTTATCAACGCATTTGCCATTAATGTAGCTATGCTCATCATTGGTAGACTTTTGCTTGGTGTTGGTGTTGGATTTGCTAACCAGGTGAGACAAACATTTTTTGTCTTCTTTGTGTGGTTTTAAGGCTTAATCAAGAATTTATGTGTTTAGTTTACTTTGGACCTCTCAATCTTGTTCTCTTATCTTTTTGCAGTCTACTCCGGTTTACCTCTCGGAAATGGCTCCAGCGAAGATAAGAGGAGCTTTAAACATCGGTTTTCAGATGGCTATTACGGTTGGAATCCTTGTGGCGAATCTGATCAACTATGGAACGTCAAAGATGGCTCAAAATGGATGGAGGGTTTCTTTAGGTTTAGCAGCTGTTCCAGCTGTTGTAATGGTGATTGGATCATTCGTTTTGCCCGACACACCAAACTCGATGCTCGAGAGAGGCAAACACGAGGAAGCAAAAAAAATGTTGAAGAGGATAAGAGGAGCTGACAACGTTGACCATGAGTTTCAAGATCTCTGTGATGCTTGTGACGCTGCTAAAAAAGTTGAGTACCCGTGGAAGAACATCATGAAGAGCAAATACAGACCAGCTTTGATCTTTTGCTCGGCTATTCCCTTTTTCCAGCAAATCACTGGAATCAATGTCATTATGTTCTACGCACCTGTTCTCTTCAAGACTCTTGGTTTTGGTAACGATGCTGCTCTTATGTCGGCTGTGATAACCGGTGTGGTTAACATGCTCTCGACCTTTGTCTCCATCTATGCGGCTGATAGATATGGAAGAAGGTTGCTTTTCCTTGAAGGTGGCATTCAAATGTTCATATGTCAGGTAACAAAAATCAATTATACGTAGGCCTTAATTGTTACAGAATTATTTTAAACTTTATAACATGAAAATTATATTAATATTGTAGGACCAAAATAATTTTGAAAATATATATAGGGTCTATATATTAATCTTTTAAACAAAGTCACTGGTTATTGATCAATGTTCAATTCTTGTTTTCAGCTTCTTGTTGGTTCGTTTATCGGTGCGAGATTTGGAACCACAGGAACAGGAACCTTGACACCAGCAACAGCTGATTGGATTCTTGCATTCATATGTGTGTACGTTGCGGGATTTGCATGGTCATGGGGTCCATTGGGATGGTTGGTACCAAGTGAGATCTGTCCATTGGAAATCAGACCAGCGGGACAAGCCATCAACGTCTCGGTCAACATGTTTTTCACTTTTGTCATCGGTCAATTCTTCTTGACAATGCTTTGCCACATGAAGTTTGGTCTCTTCTACTTCTTTGCAAGCATGGTTGCGATCATGACGGTCTTCATTTACTTTTTGTTGCCTGAGACCAAAGGGGTTCCCATCGAAGAGATGGGAAGAGTTTGGAAGCAGCATTGGTTCTGGAAAAAGTATATCCCTGATGATGCTGTCATCGGTGTTGGGCATGACCAAAACAATGCCAAGCCGATTTAAGAGGGATTTGTTCGGTTAATATTTAGGTGAGTTTGGGTTATATTTAGGGAATAATTCCGTAAAAAAAACTTTCGAGATTATTCTTTTGTGACCTGATTCATCCAATATATAAGTGTAATTCACTAATTTGCATCGTTAGTCTTTACATTCATCAATCTTTTTTTTCTTTTTTTGTCACCTTGTTCCTTGGAAAGAGAAACAAACGCAAGAACGTAACAAGCTTTTAAGGCAGGATAACAAACTAACAAAGTATCATAAATCACAATGTACAACTATTGATATCAACGGAATCAGTAAATTTCACTTTAGGATTGTGATTCATAAAAGGATATAATTTTTTGATTCGAAAGAGAGAAAAAAATTATATACTTTTATGCATTATCTAGTAAATTTCATTTCGTTAATATCAAACGTTATAGAATTTTCATGGATTTGAAAGAGAGAAAAAAAATTATATCCTTTTATGGATTAAAATCTAGACTCATATTAGATCTTATATAATTTCTTAGATATATACTTATGCAATTTTTACATGTCGAATATGCATTTTGAAAATCAAAATGAAATCAATATTAGTATACTGTAACAAAGTTTTGCATGTATACGGTATATATAGTAGAAACCCGAATATTAGTGGATCTTTGTTAATGTGTTTTTTGGGTTGTTAAAAGGTTAATAACTATCCTTTTTAACGTTAAGACTTTATTCTCGTTCAGATGGATGCAAAGATTGTTGTACAATAGTTTATCCTAAAGTGATATCAACTAGATTTTAATCGGGAAAATTTCAGAAATACATTTTTTTGGGTGTCAATTTTCAAAACTACACCTCTAGAGTGTCTATTTTCAGAAATACAATTTTTCCATTGAGTAAAAGAACTCTAAACCCTAAAATATAAACCTCAAACCCTAAAATCTAACATTGAACCCTTAAATCTAAACCCTAAACCCCAAAATCTAAACCCTAATTAAGGATTAGTGAACCCAAACTTATAGATTAAAATTAGAAAAAATGTAGTTTTGAAAATTGTTACACTAGAGGTGTATTTTTAAAAATTCACCCATTGAGAGGTGTATTTCTCAAAATTTCTCATTTTAATCCATAAAAAGATATAATTTTTTTCTCTCTTTCAGATCCATGAAAATTCTATAAAGTTTGATATTAACGAAATGCATATAGTAAAACTTCTAAAAAATAATAATGTTAGAGTTTCAAAATTATATTATTTTATAAATTTTTTCTATTGTTAAATTAATAAATTAGATATTTTTCTGTTTGAACTCTTAATGTTCATTAAAAAAGATAAAAATTGGTTTCGACAATGTAAATTTTTTTCAGAACATATCGTATGAATGAATTTGAAAGATAAGTCAAACAATATTCATGAACTTGAAAGAGCAATACGTAGTTATATATGACTAAATTCATAATTATTAATTTATCTTATTATTTGGACCATATATATTTACATAATAGTTTCAAAAATATTAGTATCTTATTATTTTATCGAATTTCACTAATTTTTACATTGTGACGGACTATATTTATTAGTTTATAGTGATTTTAATTTATAGAGTTTATACAATTATACTGTATTAGCCGATAAATCAAGTAATGTTTTTAATTTTTGGATTCAGTATTTAATAAATTCTATTAACCTAAAAGGAGTTTTATAAGCCCTGAAAGGATAAAAAGCTTAAAAATAAGTTCAAATCCACAAAAATCTGTGAAAAGATTGCAAGTCAATATAACATTCCTTAAAAGTCAAAATTATGCGTGGGCCGTCCATGGGCTTTAACCCAAAATCATCGGTGGATTGGGAGAGTTTGAGTCGGCCACAAACCAATAGAATTCTCTCTCCTCTCTCTCTATCTGACGGTTCTTTTCTTCCTCTCTCTCGTCTCGTCTCGCGCTCTGAAGAAATTTCGCAGATTCCGGCCATGTCTTCCGGCGGAAATTCTACTGGCTCCGCCGCTACGGCGATTGAAAAGATGTTCTTCTGCTACCAGTGCGACCGCACAGTCACCATCTCCGTTTCGTCAACTGTTGATCCCTTTTGCCCTCGTTGTAACGGGGGTTTTCTTGAAGAATACCAGGAGGAACGCAACCCTAATCCAGCCCCCAATCTCAACCCCGGCGGTTTTTTCCCGATGGCCGATCCTTTCTCCTCCTTGCTTCCGCTCATTTTCGGCCCTGCCGGTTCCCTTTCCACCACCGTCATGGACTTCGTGAGCCCGAGCTCGATGCAGGCACGCTCCACGCAGCAGCAGCAGCAGCAGCAGCAGCAGAATCAGCATCCGCAGGCTGACGCTTTTGATCCGATATCGTTTCTCCAGAATCACCTGCAGCACCTTCGATCCAGCGGTACGCACGTCCAGTTCGTGATCGAGGATCATCCTTCGGATCCAGGACAGCGAATCCCAGGCAATCTCGGGGACTACTTCTTTGGGCCTGGTCTTGAGCAGCTGATTCAGCAGCTGGCGGAGAATGACCCCAACCGGTACGGGACTCCTCCGGCCTCGAAATCCGCAATCGACGCGCTCCCGACTGTCAAGGTAACCAAGGATATGCTGAAGTCGGAGATGAACCAGTGCGCCGTTTGTATGGATGAGTTCGAAGATGGTAGCGACGCTAAGCAGATGCCTTGCAAGCACGTTTTCCATCAAGATTGCTTGCTTCCATGGCTGCAGTTGCACAACTCTTGTCCGGTTTGTCGATATGAGTTGCCTACGGATGACCCTGACTACGAGAACAGGGCTCAAGGTCAAGCAGGTCAGACGAGCGGTGATGGACATGGATTGGTTGTTGATGGGCAGCAGACGCCGAGGAGGTTTAGTATTCAACTTCCTTGGCCGTTCAGTAGACAGGATGGCTCTGGTTCAGGGTCGGGAGCACCTGGGAGTGGCGGTGGAGCTAATCTTGAAACCAGGCCGGAAGATTTGGACTGAGAGGTTTGTACAGTCTGCTCTATCTTAAGAACCGTTTGTTTGATTTCTGCAAGAACATTTGTCAGTTTGTGGCTGCTACGGGAAAGTTGTATTCAGGACATTGCATTGATGCCACATCTTATAGCTTTGGAGTTTGGCATATATTCGAGCTCAAATGTGACTGCTTGAGTTTCATTACCATAGGCATCAAGTAGTAGAATATAGCACTGGAATATGCTTCTCCCCGCTTATTAGATATACTCGGGTTTTCTAAGCTAGACTACTGCCTAGAGAATGTAAAGAAACTTTTTTGGACTCCTGCCTTAACCTAAGAAATAAACAGGGTGCTGAAGTAATTAGATTAAGGTAACGCCTTGTAGAAAAATAGAAAACGTTTGTTGCAGTTTGTAGACTTTAGAATGGGTAACTCTTCTCTAGATAGTGCTGTGCATATTCGAGTTTCTTTACTTTGCGTATCAGTCTAATATCTTGAAATCTTTACCTTCCTCCGGTTTTTGTGAATTTTGGCATGTGATATTCTCAGCAATTTGCTGATTGGGACTTCTGGTGAACTGTTTTCTGTGCTTTGTTATGGGAAAAACGTGCTTTCATTTGGATAGGGGAGAATTTGTAAGGGTATATTCTGAAGTCTCTCGCTATCACTGGATTAGCATGTTGATGGGAAAGTATTTGTGATGTGTAAAGTGATACCATCTCTTTCTTTCGATGCAAAGATGCTGGAGAAGTGCAAGTGTGTAGTGCCCAGTGCTCATAAAGAACGCATAAGAGTATCATAAGCTGCATTATCTAGTTAAATTTGAGTCCAGCGTTAGCATATATATTGGACCCAATAGACTTACAGGCCTATCGGGAAATTAGCTGGATAAAGGTGGTCTTAAGGACTTGTACGGTTGATTCTTTGGAGGAATATAAGATTGGTGCAGTCCATTAGTGGAATTATTTTATTCTTTTGTTGGTTTACCGTTAGTGGAATTGTTGATACCTGACATACTTCAGGTTTAGACCTTTATGGTTGGGTTTTTGAAACCATTTTCGATTACATGTTGTTGGATCCATGAGGTTTAACATTGCAATGCATTGAAGAAAATGAAACCACATGTCCTAACCTTTGTTGCTTTCGTTTTTGGTGGCAGTATGTATCGCTTGGAAGAAGGATGTGCACAAGTTCTCACAAAAAGGCAGTTTCGTTAGGGAAAAAAAAGTGACATTGAGGTTTGTACATTAAAAAAAAAAAGTATTTTCTTGTGGTTGTTGTTTTGGGATTTATATAACGGATGTGAGTTCTTAAAAATTGCCAATTTTCGTTATCTCATAAACATATTTCCATGAATTGGGTCTGTGAAATCGAGACCCCAAACAGAATATTGATTCAGATAATAGTCTCAACGTATGATATGACATTCGAAAAATTGGGAAAGAGACTGAATATTCAAAGTGGCAGACAAAGTTGACTGATTAATATCCTACAAAAAAGATGCATAAAATAAACAGTCCCCTTGTGGTGTGTTTTGTGACCTTTTTCATCAAATGACTTTACAGCTTTTAGTTTTCCAACTTATCTATTACACATAGTCGCAAGTTTTATTTGGATATTTTGAACATATAGTCGCAAGTTTGTAACATTTTTCCCATCTCTTCATTTTTTCTCTTCTTTCTTCTTTGATGGCATTTATAATGCGCGAAGCAACGGAATGTGATTTCAAAAGGCACGCTAAAACACGTGCAGTATGTTCCTAGTATACGACAAAACTTGTAAATAAAATATGAGGGTTATGTTTGTTGGATTAATTTGTAGAATTTATTCATGTATGAGTTAAACGCGTTAGATATTTGTATTAGATATGACTCATATAGCATACTTAAACTCACACAAGATTGCACATGTGTAATACGGTATCATATTTTAACATATGTTTATCAGCAACACATCTCCTTCGTCCACTTCTCAGCATATCGTTGCAAGTTGCAACCTAACGAACAATTACAGATGAAGGAACCGTATAATAACCTTTTTTTTGTTGTTGTTAAAAATGGCGTAGTTGATCTAAAGGTATAATCTTTACGCAATGAAAAAAAAAAGACGCATTGGCCTTCCACGTTTCAATGTAGTAGTGGTCACTGCCTAATTGGACAATGAGAGATTCTTTTTAGTTCGGCGTATAATCCGCACGAGAAAGCATTTCGAGGATCATACAATAGTTCTCTACCATATAAAGCCATGAAACTATGTTTCTAAATTTCAGTTGTGATTCACAACTTGTCAACTTAGTTTTTTAGATACCATTGTTACCCCACCTTTATCATTTTTTTTTGTTCAGTTGTTGTTAATTTGGAATTATACTACCAAATGTAAGAAGCAATACATTTGTTTCCATTTGTATTATTATTATTTAACTTCATAAACAGCTTTGGGTTGACCCCAACCAAACCAATCTTGATCCGGACATGAAATCTAAAGATCGATAAAGATGGGACACGAAGAAACGTAGAAAGTGGCAAACAAAGCTGATCGTATCTAAAAGAAGACATTATCAGATAAACAATCCGATCCCTTGTGATGTGTTTTATTAAGTCCTTTTTGAACTTTTCATCATATGAATTCAACTTGTATATAATATATATATATATATATATATATTTTTTATTTTTGTGTAGTGAGTGTGAGAAACTGAAAATATGTTTAAAATTTACACATAGCAACTTTGCAATCACGATTTTCCCACACAGCTACTTTTCAAGTGACATTATAATGTGGTCGACATATAAAAATTGATTTTGAAAGGCATACTTGATCACATGGTCGGAACATGTTTTCGTATACGAAAAAGTAATAATATTCGTGGAATTCAGAGAAATGTGTGGATCAAGTTTTTATAAGGCTACTTAGGAAAACTCGGTAACTCACTAAAATAAGTATAAACTAATATAGTATGTCAAGATATATGCATAGATGATAAAGTGAAATTGACATTAGCTTTGATAATGAAGGTCTAATTCCCGAACTCGAACACATCATATACCATATAGTTAAAGCCAAAGATAATTTGACTTGGGTACACACCATTAACTTTTCTTTTATTTAGTCTTTTTGTGTTTCTTTGAGATATGTCTGTTGTATATATTGAACTTCGTCATATTGTTAATATATATGATATTTTCTAACACGCATTTTGGAAAAGATAGGTTTTACGACACATTCATTTCAAAATGAATTTCACTATAAAATCGGAAACGATACACATTATCACTACATAAAGTGGCAGATTATAGTCTAATTATTTCTTAATATTTTATTTATTATATAAATCTGGATATGCTTAATGTGATCGCGACAGTATAACACATTCTAAGATTAGTATACTTATAAAATCTTATTTTAAAAAGAATCAAATACGATACATAGATAATTTACATATTTACAAATTTAGGATGATTTAATTACTTGTATCACAAATTCTAATTAACGAATTTTTTACATATGATAGAAACACGTATCCAGTTTTTTTGTTTCCTTTTCAAAGTGTGATGGAAACATATGAACCGATTCTCATCTCTTGTTTCTTGCACTTTAATTAGCTTCTTGATATTTCGATGGCTGAGACAGCAACTTGTTAATTTATTCAAAGTCTATATAAAGTAATAATCTCTCATGATGCCATATCATTAACTCATATTCTAAAAATCTAAAATTGTGACATATTATTAATTGTGACATATATAATTCTCTGGAGACATTTCAGGTTTGATGTAGAACCCGATTTTTTTTTTTTTTTTAAATGATGTTTGAGTTTTTTTGTTGACAAGTGATTTTTTTTCATTTTAAGGAACGAGGTCCGGCGCAGAGCACAAGCCAGGAAAACGATCGAATAGGACATCCGACTTAACAAATGCATATTTTTGATAATTTTTTTTTAAAGGAGTTATATATTATGTACAAAGTTTTATAAATTTTTAATATTAATATTTATAGAGCATTTGTTAATGTATATTATTAAATAATTATTACATTTTAAAGTGCTAGTGTTAATGAAATATTAAAATTTATTTAAGTGTCAACAAAACTACAATCCAATTCCAATTTCACAAAAACTTTTGTCAGGGATTTGATATTTTTTCTTCATTGTTGTAAGTTTTTATCTTTGTTTTTGTTCCATATGTGAGTTATTGTTTGTTTATCTTAGTATTATTTTTTTTGCAGGCAAAAATACAATGAGAGCAATATTTCAGCAAATAAAATTAAGTTTTTATATTTATTTTCTCGCAAACCATTTATAAAACTATGATTGTATGTTTGAAAACGGTTTATTTTATAAAGTTTTAAGATTTTTTTATGTTTTTACTATTTTGTGATTTTGGAGAAAAAAAATATAAAAAACATATTCTTTAGATTTGCTTAGGGTTTTAATAATCGTCAAACCAGCACTAAAAACGACAAGTAAATATTTTCATTTAAGAAATCATATGATTATTTTCAAGGTTATAGTATTGAGTGGCACTTGTAATGAGATCACATAATATGTTATAGTTATGTGGTAAAAAGGACATACAAATATATCTTGGTCCAAAACCTCTTAATCATCAACAAGAAAATTCGGGATAAATTCACATTAATGATGTTTATCGGATCCATCTTTAATTGGAAGGTTCTATTACTAAAAAGTAAAAACCCTTAATGTAAAAAGAATTATTTTGTATTATTACATGCGTTACATAAATTATTTCAGTCAACATACAATTAGGACAGTCAATAGGACAATAATACAAACTAAAAAGTCTGCAAAAGCATATCGAATGTTTCTCAAAAATTCAAAGATGAATCTTATCTGTAATTCGAATAGAGAACTTTAAAAGAGGAAAATATTAGCAATTAAATCTGTGATTGTAAGAAATTTGAAAACGAAAGAACCATCGGTTACACACGAAGGCACAATCGTCATTTCTGAACACGTGAGGTGCTGAATAAGCGAATATTCATATTTTCAAAATCCAATTGGTGGCAAAACGAAAGACATTCAAAATGGTTAGATAATTTTTAATTTTAAAAATTACAAAAATAACTGTAACTCTTCTGAGTCCAGAGACAAAAGAAAAATAAAGGAAAAAAAAATATTTATAATTAAAATAAAAAAATAAACAGCAGTTTTCTTTTTCTTTTCCTTGTGAAGCAGAGAAAAAGCTACATCTTCTTCTTCACTCGCACTTTTTGAGTTTTCCTCCTAAAATTTCAGTAAATTGAAATCTCTAAACCAGTCTCCATTGTTACTTGGGGGATTTATACTCTTAAACCCTTTTCACTTCCACTGCATTCTTGTCCCTATTCTTACCTTCTACCTCTCTCTCAGTTCCGGAGTTTACAAAATCAGAAGTTTTCTCTGTGTGGTGGATTTCTTGTTTCTGAGATCTATCTCCGAGAAAAATCATTTCTTTGAGAATCTGTAGCTTTCTCCTGAAGAAGGTAATTTTTTTTTCTTTTGGGTTGAGCATAATTTTTTTTTCTTTTGGGTTGAGCATCTAATTTTGGAAAGTAGTTTGAAGGGGTTTGGAGCTATAATGGGTCTTAAATCGAATAAATTTGAAATTTTGTGCGTTTTCGTTGCGAGTTTCTCTTCTCACTCTTTATGTATTCTAAATTAAAATGTAGAACTTCCGATTTTTTCGTCTGGTTGGTTTGTGTCTAGTGACATAAGCAGTAGTCTTTTTATCTCAAGATTTGAGCTAAGTTTGTTTTTGTCAATCAGATCAATTTGATTTTTGATATTTTATTGGTCGTAGTTTATCCTCAGCAAGAAAGCTGTTAAATTGTCAACTAAAGAAGCCTTAGATTTTTATTTTTCCTTTTGTTTATTCTGATGTGAGTCTCTTTAGTAATAATCTTCTTCTCAAGATTTCGTCAACCTCTTTTGGTGAAATGTATTCGTGAGATCTTTGGATACGAGTCCAGTTTAGTCAGAGATTGGCCTAACATTCATCACTCTATGTCTCTTCTGATTGAGGAACTTGAAAAAAAACGGTGACTGAAGATCTTTCGGTCTATGTCCCAAAGTATGGTCCCCGCCATTATGCTGATAATAAAACTAGATAGGTCTTTTGAGTGGGGTTCTTCTTCAAAAGCTTGGGGAAACCAAAGATAGACTGTCTTCTTTTTTTGTAGATTGTTTTCTTTCTTTCTTGAACACTTCCATTTGAGGTGATTAGCTTTGTTTCTTTCTTGCAGGAAAATAAAAAATGTCCCAAAAGGTTATTCCATCCATGCAGTCACTTAAATCTTTGCCTGCTAACTATAGATTTGATGGTTCGTCCATCAGTGCAAGTGTTCACTTGACCAGTTCGAATATTCCAAGAAAAGGTGGCTTAAGTAATGGGGTTAATGGAGCTGAAACTGCTGCTGGAGATAGTGAGGATTCACCATACATCGGGCACATTGTTTCCATTGAAGAGGAGTCTTTAGCTGGTGATGTGGATCTTGGTGCTGCTACAACGCCCTTGCCTCAGAGTGATGAACGCAGGTGGAGCGACACTAGTGCATATGCTCGGAAGAAGGTATTCCTTAGATTTACAACTTGAGGGTTTTGTGGCGCAGTCACACATTTTGAGAACAAACTTTTATCGCTTCTTAAGTTATAGGGATATGGGATGATATTCTGACTGTTTTTAACTTTAGATACTGCAATCTTGGATTCAACTTCCAAATGGTAACTGGGAGCTTGGGAAGATATTGTCAACTTCAGGAGATGAGTCTGTTATTTCTTTGCCGGAGGGAAAAGTAAGAGACTTTCTTTTGTATTCCTAAGGTAGGCATATGTTAATATTTTCAGGTGTTTGATTAGATACTGCTTGTGGACTTGAATTATCAGGTTATGAAAATCATATCTGAGACTCTAGTACCTGCAAATCCTGATATTCTTGATGGAGTGGACGATCTAATGCAACTAAGTTACTTGAATGAGCCATCAGTGTTGTACAACCTCAACTATAGGTACAACCAAGACATGATATATGTAAGTCTTTTGTTTTTGTTCATCAGGCTAATAGTTTTTCCGCTGAATCTGATATCATATCATATACGTTCCAGCATTTATTATTGCTTTTCTAAATATTTTTCTTTTATGTTGCTAGACAAAAGCAGGGCCAGTTTTGGTGGCTGTGAATCCTTTCAAGGAGGTTCCTTTATACGGAAATCGCTACATTGAAGCATACAGGAAGAGATCAAATGAGAGTCCTCATGTGTATGCAATTGCAGATACAGCAATTCGGGAAATGATACGAGGTGGGATCATGCTTCATTTTTTTGTTGATTGTTGAACGTTGGCACTGCAGTTCTCATGAGCCAAAAATAAACATTTTGATTCTCACATCATTTTATCTTTTCCAATCCAGATGAAGTTAACCAATCTATCATTATCAGGTTAGTCAAAATGTCCTTCTTTATGCTGAGGTTTTGCACATTTTCACTCCTAATTAGATTTCATATGGCACTAGCATGAGAGTAAATGCTTTTTCCGAAGATGCATTAGTACTCATGACCTGTAAAGATGCATTAGTTGTGACACACTGGGACTAGTGTATCTGTTGAATGAAGCATTGCTTCCAGTTTGTGTATTTTGTTGTGTATTCTTATCAAGAGATTCTATTTCTCATGCAGCGGCGAGAGTGGAGCAGGGAAAACTGAGACAGCTAAGATAGCTATGCAATATTTGGCTGCTCTTGGAGGTGGAAGCGGGATTGAATATGAGATACTTAAGACTAATCCCATCTTGGAAGCATTTGGAAATGCAAAAACATTGAGAAACGATAACTCTAGTCGTTTTGTAAGCCCTTCATCATTGTGCTTTTTGTGTCTGTTGGAAATTTTAGGTCCTCGTATGTCTCACAATGTTTGTTTTGATATTAATATTTACAGGGGAAATTGATAGAGATTCATTTTAGCGAAAGCGGAAAGATATCGGGTGCTCAAATTCAAACCTGTAAGTGTAAAAGTTACAATTGCAACTTCATATTGTTTGTTCATTTGCCTTAACGAAGCTAACTTAGTTTTTTTGTTTGTTTGCCCGTTCTTCAATCTCTGCAGTTTTACTAGAAAAGGTATTTAGATGATTATTATCCCTCCTTGATTTCTTTCTTTTTTGAACATGATTCATTAACATTGACATTTCTTCTCTTTGTACGTTGACACATTTTAACAGTCTAGAGTGGTCCAATGTGCTGAAGAGGAAAGGTCATATCATATATTTTATCAACTTTGTGCTGGAGCTTCACCTGCACTGAGAGGTATGATATGATTAGGAAAATGGAATCTTAAAAGGAAGCTTATAAAGGAGATATTAAAGAGAGAAATGTACATTTTTCTTGACATCTAAAAGCCTAAAACAATCACTTTTTAGAAACATTTCGACCAGATTGTTGATGGCCTTGACCATCAAGTCTGTAAATTCTCTTATGTAGGCTAGGATTAACATTATGTGCTTGATATATCTTCGGTTCAGTTTCATCGTCCAGAAGTAAATATATAATTGTGTCAACTATTAGTTTTTGAGTCAATTGTTGAAATCATTTGATGTATATATATTTAGTAACTGGTGGAAAATTATTTATTTCTGTCCTTCTTATCGCCTTCCGTCATCTAAACGCAGAGAAGCTGAATCTGACTAGCGCACACGAGTATAAATATTTGGGACAGAGTAACTGTTATTCAATCAATGGAGTTGATGATGCTGAACGTTTTAATACTGTTAAGGTAATTCCCTCTTTCACTGAGATCCTTTCTTATTCCTCTCCTCTACTCATTTTTAGATCTTTATTTTTCTATATGTGTTGTTGCAGGAAGCTCTGGATATTGTGCATGTTAGTAAAGAAGATCAAGAAAGTGTATTTGCAATGCTAGCTGCAGTATTATGGCTAGGGAATGTTTCCTTCACCATTATTGACAATGAAAACCATGTTGAACCTGTAGAAGATGAAAGTAAGCCTCTTCAGTCCCTAACTAATGAAGCCTACATTATCAGAGTTAAAATGTTTGTCTATTTTGTGTCCATGAACGTTGAATCTGCATGCCTACCAGGCTTCTTTATGTTCCTGACGCCTCTTTTACGAGCGTCATCTCTGAAGTTTTCTATTTCATTCTCTAGGGTCTTGGTGTTGGAAGTATGAGTGCTTGCTACTTAGTTCAAATATCTCATCTGGCACGGAGACTTACCTACGTTCTGGATGTGTTATTTTCAGGTTTGTCAACTGTTGCTAAATTGATTGGGTGCAACATCAATGAGCTTAAGCTGAGTCTATCGAAACGTAACATGAGAGTTGGAAAAGATACCATAGTGCAGAAGCTAACGCTACCGCAGGTATACTTTTACAAGAAGTGCTTGCATTTTTTTGTTTATAATCAAAGTTGAGGTAGGGCTTGTAGGGTCAAGAAATATTGCATTTGCGTTATTAGTATCATGTTTCACATGTATCTGGAAACAATGCTTTCGATCTTGTGTGGCATTAAGTCTCACACTAGACTTTTCTATGCTCAGTTTTCGTATTGCAACAACAGTTCTTGGCGTTTCTTTTACTTGACATCTTTTGTTTTGCTAATATTTTCTTTCAGGCCATCGATGCAAGAGATGCTTTAGCAAAATCAATGTATTCGTGCCTGTTTGACTGGCTGGTTGAACAGATCAACAAATCTCTTGCAGTGGGAAAGAAGCGAACTGGCAGATCCATCAGCATTCTTGATATCTACGGCTTTGAATCATTTGATGTATGCATCTCTTCTGTCTCTCTGTGCTTTCTGACATCATTAAATCTTCAGTCTTCAGTTGCATCCCTTAATAATGACAACTAGTATAACCTTTTTAGCAAATGAATTGTTGATTGTAGTTGAAATAGCGGTGATGACCTAAAGGAAAATTTCTTAACAGAAAAAAGACTACTTTTAAGCTCGCTCCTGAATTTTTATGTGCGTTTGTGTACGCATTTTTTGTATTTATGTGACTTATTGATTTGCTGAACAATTTTACATTCTTCTGCAGAAAAATAGCTTTGAGCAGTTTTGTATAAATTATGCAAATGAGAGATTGCAGCAACACTTTAACCGTCATCTATTCAAGCTGGAGCAAGAGGTAAAGTATACGAGTTCATATAGTAAATCTACTAGGTAGTGCATTCACATGGAATTTAGTCTAAAAGCCCAGCTCCAATCCAAGATATTAATATTTATTTCTGCTGTTACAGGAATACATCCAAGATGGGATTGACTGGACAAGGGTTGATTTTGAGGACAACCAAGGTTGCCTTAGTCTCTTTGAAAAGGTAGATAAAAAAAAAAAAAATACTGTAATAGACTATGAAGCGACACCCGAACAAGAAGACTAACAGTGCTCAATGTTTGTGGAAGTGCTTAGTTTTAGACTGAATCATGGGTTTTAAGGCATTTAAGTCTCATTGTTTCTGCAGAAACCGTTGGGGCTGCTCTCACTTTTGGATGAGGAATCTACATTTCCGAATGGCACAGATTTGACACTTGCAAACAAGCTTAAACAGCATCTAGACTCCAATTCATGTTTCAGAGGAGATAGAGGGAAGCTTTTCACAGTTGTGCATTATGCGGGAGAGGTAATAGCTCTTGAAACTTCAAGGACACCAATTTTTCAGGCATGCAAGAAAACTATAAGGCATTTTATAGTGGGGTCTGTAGGCTCTTTTGTAGATATAGAAATTCGAAAGCGAACGGGAACCTAGTCTCGGTCATAAATGCTTCTTGACAGCGTGCTCTTTCACTTTCTTTTCCATATCAGGTTACATACGAGACGACTGGGTTTCTAGAGAAGAACAGAGACTTGTTGCATTTGGATTCTATTCAACTTTTGTCTTCTTGTTCTTGCCACCTTCCTCAAGCATTTGCTTCTAGCATGTTGATCCAATCTGAAAAACCTGTTGTCGGTCCTTTATACAAAGCAGGTGGTGCTGATTCCCAGCGGTTGAGTGTGGCTACAAAATTTAAGGTAAAGTACCAAAGTGTATTGGCCTCAAACACAAATCTGATGTTACCTGCTTTACTTTCAAGCTCATAATCTGCATACATGTGATGGCAAGAATACCACTTTTAAATCTTTAAAGCTTGTTTTGGTTTGTGTGACGAACAATTGATGCCACCTTTCTTATCCAAAAGGCTTCTGCTTACACTATGCAAAAAGATCAAAACATCTCATCGTCTGATTATTAATGATCTTACCTGGATTTTCTTTTTTCCAGGGTCAACTATTTCAACTGATGCAACGTTTAGGGAACACTACCCCACATTTTATTCGCTGCATCAAGCCAAATAACAACCAGTCTCCTGGGTTGTATGAGCAAGGGCTTGTCTTACAGCAGCTGAGATGTTGTGGTGTCCTAGAAGTGGTTCGAATTTCACGGTCTGGATTTCCTACAAGAATGTCTCATCAGAAATTTGCTAGAAGGTGACAATGCCATTCATCATTTAGTAGGATTGCAAGAGACCTCACAGGATTTTTCTTTTCAAAAGTTGTAACCATGTTTGATTTCTTATAATCACACTGCAGGTATGGTTTCCTTCTGGTGGAGAACATTGCTGATAAAGATCCTCTAAGCGTTTCGGTTGCGATTCTCCATCAGTTTAATATCTTGCCGGAGATGTATCAAGTTGGCTACACAAAGCTGTTTTTCAGAACTGGCCAGGTACAATAGCTAGTCGTCTGATGTCAAAAACTTTCTTTTAAAAGGGACAGGCATAAGAGTCTCATGTACATTTTCAGATTGGGGTTCTTGAAGACACAAGAAACCGTACTCTCCATGGCATTTTACGTGTCCAAAGCTATTTCAGAGGATACCAAGCACGTTGTCGCCTGAAGGAGCTTAAACTGGGAATTTCTATTCTCCAGTCATGTATATCACTCTCCTTGGTTTTGCATTTTAGTCTCATTGTAATGGAGACGCTTTGAGCTTAACCTGAGATATGGCTACTTCCTTTGACAGTTGTTCGTGGAGAGAAAATAAGAAAGGAATTTGCAGAGTTACGAAGGAGGCATAGAGCTGCTGCTACTATACAAAGCCAAGTTAAAAGCAAGATTGCTAGTCGTCAGTATAAGGGCATAACTGATGCGTCGGTTGTGATACAATCAGGTACAAAAGGGTTTGTTGTAGGTCTTCTCATGAAGAAGCATCTCGAGCTGATTTTCATCTTTGACACTATTTACTGTTGTAATCTTCTTGCAGCCATTCGTGGTTGGTTGGTTAGACGATGCTCAGGGGATATTGGATGGCTAAAATCTGGAGGCACCAAGGTAAAAGACTTACTGTATTCACATGATACAAACTTTTTATTTCTTGCATCTTATCAATGTGATCTCTTTGATCAACTGCTTAGATAAATGAGTCGGGCGAGGTGCTAGTGAAGGCATCGGTACTCTCAGAACTTCAACGAAGGGTGCTTAAAGCAGAAGCTGCTATGCGTGAGAAAGAAGAAGAGAACGACATTCTTCAACAGAGGCTTCAACAGTATGAGAACCGTTGGTCAGAATACGAGACAAAGATGAAATCAATGGAAGAGATCTGGCAAAAGCAAATGCGGTCTTTGCAGTCCAGTCTTTCCATAGCAAAGAAAAGCCTAGCGGTTGAGGACTCTGCGAGAAACTCAGATGCATCGGTCAATGCAAGTGATGCAACGGATTGGGATTCAAGCAGTAACCATTTCAGGAGCCAAGCGAGCAACGGAGGAGTGGCCAGACAACAACAACCTATGAGCGCGGGTCTGAGCGTGATCGGGCGGTTAGCTGAAGAGTTCGAGCAGAGAGCTCAAGTGTTTGGTGATGATGCAAAGTTCTTGGTGGAAGTGAAATCTGGTCAGGTGGAAGCGAATTTGAATCCAGACAGAGAGCTGAGGAGGCTGAAACAGATGTTTGAGACGTGGAAGAAGGATTATGGAGGGAGGTTGCGGGAAACGAAACTGATACTGAGCAAGCTCGGGAGCGAAGAGAGCAGTGGTTCGATGGAGAAAGTGAAGAAGAAGTGGTGGGGAAGGAGAAATAGCACCAGGTATTGATTGAGGACAAGACTATTCTTAGTTTCTTACAAGGCAAACTTTTGTTCGTTTGCTATTTAAGAAACTAGTAGATGATGTTCTTGAGACAAAACACACGTATTTGTCTCACAAATTATAACTTAAGTTTGTAAATTTCCTCTTTTGTAGTTTATTAATATTAATATAATATAACCCATTAAGTTTGTTGCTGTTTTTGCTTAAGCGACGGATAAGAGAGTTGCTTCCACGTTTGGCCTGTAAACATATGAACACGTTTACTTTAAAATATCAAAGAGTTAATGATAATTACGTTTTCTGTATACAATTTTTTTTTTGTCGGCAGTATTTGTTTACATTTTAATCTGATACCTTCAGGTTGAAAGCATATTATAAAATGTAAGCCACTTCATAATGCGACTGGCTTGTTCAAAGAGGATTCAAAAATGTATCTTCTCAAACTTTTTGTTGTTTTCCTAGTACTCACAAACGAAAATGCAATGAAAAAATTGTGTTTCAAACTATTGAAGCCAAATGTGTAGTAACTTTATCCTCTTAACGGTTTTGTCTATATGAACTACAAAGGATTCGAAATCCTTTTCCTATACTTTAACTTACCACACTAACTATTCAAAGAATCAAGAAGCAAAAGTCACCTGACCCGCACTAGAGAAGCCAAGATCACAACTGGTCTTAACAAAGAGTGAACAATAGATGATTGGACAACCAATCAAACTGCAAAAAATGTGTTCACCAAACTGATCTTTATATAATCTAAAACATAATAACATTGATATTCATACAGAAAACTCTAATAATGTTCACTAGAACAGTAGCTTGATGCGCTACTTTGCCTAATATCAAACAGAATATGTACATAAACGTAGAAAGTAAAAC
Organism: Noccaea bulbosa; assembly: GCA_900406535.1. Classification (NCBI taxonomy): domain Eukaryota; kingdom Viridiplantae; phylum Streptophyta; class Magnoliopsida; order Brassicales; family Brassicaceae; genus Noccaea; species Noccaea bulbosa. The sequence continues at coordinate 5,360 of OVBJ01000760.1, read as the reverse complement.
AAAAACTTCCATGTCTAACAACTATTATAGCAAACTTCGGTTTACAAAATAATAAACATTTAGTCGACCTAAAGAACATAGAAGACCAAGTCACTTATTCCACATGCCTACAATGAGGACGACAAATTTGGGATATATGTATTGCAAATTTCTTGATTTTTGACATCAATCATAGAAAAATGTTACTAATACAAAAAATGGATATCAAGAAAGATCAAGCTCCATCGAGTATGTAAGACTAAGAGACCAATGGATAGACAATACTCCCATAACAGAGATATCTTCAGTCATTGTTACTAGACAAACTAAAGTCAACGAGAAAAAATTATATAATCTAGCACAATTATCATCATCAACGTCAGATGCAGAATTTCAGAATATGCAGAACTTCAGAATTGAGAGGATGTCATTTCAGAATGATTATCAACTGATTAGATCCATAACACAAAACAATCATAGGCATTGATGGACACTTAACTTGGTATAACTGAGGATAAACATACAATATTAGATATGTCCAAGAAAGGTTAATCAATTTACCACAATAACTATTCCAAGAACTAAGAAGCAAAAGTCAAAATGGTATCATCAGACCCGTACCACAGTCGGTCTTAACAAAGAATGAACAATAAGCATACACACAATCACCAACCAAAATGCAAGAACTGTGTTCACAAAACAGATCTTATAATTTAACACAAAACAAAACTAATCGAAATTCAAATTGTTCATTATAAACAAACAAACAGGTGTTAGAATGTAAGGATGTCATCTCGCATGTTAAGAATGATCACCAAATATTTAGAGCGTAATGTGAAAAATTCAAGGAAACTACTGCCATAATATGCATGAGCCTCACATTCACATATGTTCAAACTTATCTACAGGAGACTCCAAGTTACATCAATTTCTCAATATGAGAGACCTAACGATACATACAAGCACCAAAGAGAGATACTAAGCATTTTTATTTAGCAAAAAAAAAAAGATAAGAAATTTTTTAAATTGTCAACACACAATGCAACGTTCCAATACCCAAAACGAAGGTTTTTAACCATTTTATCAATGGATATACATCCATTTCGTAAAATGAGAGACCTTACATACAAGTATCAAATCAATTATATAAAACCAAGACAGAGGTTACTTAATACTCACACTGTAAACACACAATCTAATGTCCAATACCAAAAATAAAATCTACCTTTTTATCAATGGATATGGGTTCCTAGAATCTACTTAAAAAAAAAACTAGATCAAGGATAGTAGTATTATCAAGACAGCAATATATTTAAGAAAGATTTAAATGGCGCTTAGATCAGATTTTTCGTAAAATTAGACATAGAAATACTTGTGAGGTCTGTCTGAGAAGCAGAAACGTCTTAATTTTTGTATGTAAGGTCTCTCATATATATAACTTGACTTAATTTTTGATTTTTAGATTTAATAATATCAACTTAGTACAGAAAAAATCTAGAAAATACCTGTGAGGTCTCTCTGTCTGAGAAGCAGAAAAGTCTATAAAAATCCATGAGAATATAAGCACCTTTTGTAGCATATACCTGAACAAAACAAGAATTAGTCTTTACTTCATGTATGTGTCACGTATGCGTCTCCTTATTGTGAGATTCATCACAGTAAGTAGTTTCAGTTAAATTACAAACAAGTTTTAAAAGCGCATACCTGCATACCTGAACAAGTCAAATTTAGCATTTATTCAACGCAGGTGTCTCCTTCTTGTGAGTTTCACAGCTGTATCAACTCACATATAAACAAGTTTGAGAAAACACACATACCTGTCAATGCTACATTTGAAATCTCCTTGGAGTCTCTAACAATTTGAACACCTTCTGAAACACATACCTGAGGAAATTAAAAATAGTTAGTGTCAAATTAGTCTTTTTCATAAGCAGTTGGTAAGTAAGGAATCTGTTTTAGACATAGTCATTGTCTTAAAACTTTTTTTCAACCGTTGGTCTTTCTTTGTCTTACGATTAAGCCGTTTGTAAGTTGTTGGTCTCAAAGTCTTTCTTTGTCTTAGTCTCTGTAAAAAGACTTTGTAAGCCGTGGGTAGTAGTAAATCTTTTTCAACTCATACTCTTTTGCCTTGAAGAGCTTTTTTAAGTTGTTGGTCGTTTATCCCATCCAACAAGTCGAAAACCAATTCATAATTTCTGTCAGAAATTTTCTAAGCCGTGGGTACTAAGACTTTCATTAAGTCTTGGGTACAAGTAAATTAAGCCGTGGGTAGTATTAGTAAAGTAGTGAATCCGTTTTCAGTTCAGTCTTTGTCTTAAAACTGTGGGTACAAGTAAAGCAACGGATTCACTACTTTCACTAAGCCGTGGGTAGAATCCGTTTTCAATTCACAATGTTTTGCCTTAACACCTTTTTATAAGCCGTGGGTAGTATTAGTAAAGTAGTGAATCCGTTTTCAGTTCAGTCTTTGTCTTAAGACTTTTGATGAGCCGTGGGTACAAGTAAAGCAACGGATTCACTACTTTCTCTAAGCCGTGGGTAGAATCCGGTTTCAATTCAGTGTTTGCCTTAACACGTTTTTTATAAGCCGTGGGTAGTATTAGTAAAGTAGTGAATCCCTTTTGAGTTTAGTCTTTGCCTTAAGACTTTTGATGAGCCGTGGGTAAAAGTTGAACAACGGATTCACTACTTTTTCAAAGCCGTGGGTACTAGCAAAAGAAACGTATCCATTTTCAATTCACAGTGTTTGCCTTAACACCTTGTGTGGTAGAATAAGGAATCTGTTTTCCTTAAGATCTTACTTAAGCCGATGGTCTTTTCTTTTTCCAACAAAGAATCTGTAGTCTTTGTATAAAAGACTTTGTAAGCCGTGGGTAGGGGTCATGTTTATAGTCCTTAGACTTTAAGCCGTGGGTCATTTTTATAGTCCTTAGACTTTAAGCCGTGGGTAATGTTTATAGTCCTTAAGACTTTAAGCCGTGGGTCATGTTTATAGTCCTTAGACTTTAAGCCGTGGGTAGTAAAACCTGTTTATAGTCCTTAGACTTTAAGCCGTGGGTCATGTTTATAGTCCTTAGACTTTAAGCTGGGTCATGTTTATAGTCCTTAGACTTTAAGCCGTGGGTCATTTTTATAGTCCTTAGACTTTAAGCCGTGGGTAATAGTATTGTAACCATTCCGTTTCCAATTCACAGCCTTTGCCCTAAGACTTTTTATAAGCCTTGGGTACAAGTAAACTTAGGAATCTGTCTTTGCCTTAAGACTTATGACTCTTGTTTTAATCGTTGGTTGTTTTTTCCTTTCCATCTCATCCAACAAGTCAAAAACCAACTCAGTCTTTTTCTGAAGACTTTTAAACCGTGTGTCTTATCTTCCACCCCTTAAATCGGCAGTTTGAGTGGACCAGTAAAAGAGTAAGCAAAAGAGCTTATCTGTTTGCTGCTGCTACTTCTTTAGTTGCTTCAGTGACTTGTCAACGATGACTTCTCCATACAAGACACTGTTAGAAAACCAAAAACAGAGAGAGAGAGAGAGGCTAAAGTTAGAGACATCTAAAAGAGCAACCGTAGAATACAAAACAAATCTTAAAATTGGTTTCAAGTTCTCTGTTGCATCAACAGATTAATTTAAAGTAAATCTTATTTCTCAAACAATGGTGATAAATGCTAGCACAAGAAATCAATCAAAAGGATTCCAACGTAATTTAAGCATCTACAATCATCTGAAAGATATCAAATCCTAATTTATTTATACGGTAATTGCATTCCCAGTATGAGTCTAGCAAATCAAAATTCAAGGTTACTTACAGTAAGGAAAGAGATCAATTTTGTTAGAATGAATTTTGTTCTGTTCATAACGATCAGAATTTATTGTTATATGAGCAAAGAACATGTGTAAATTAAGGACCTTTTGTACAACATATCCTGACTTGCTTAAACACAGAAGGAATTTAATTGATCATATGCATTTGTCCTCGTTCAATTTTCATCCTCGAATATAGTAAAATAAAACCTAGATTTCAAAATTAACACCATGAAAACGGAAACCCTAACATAAGTACCTCGGCTCGACGACGGCGGCGATTTTTACGGGGGAGTCAAGCTTCCGTGTAGATTCGCGATCACTACAGAAAATAATACATAAGAACGATTAGTTAACTTGAAAACCCTAAATCAAAACCGCGAAGAGGAAAAGAAAGGAACCCAAACCCAATCGATCGCATCAGTTTCATGCGGAATCAAATCAAGAAAACGAAAACCCTAAACTAAATCAAATTCAAAAAATTCGCGATCTAAATAAATTGAAAAACTTACCCAGTTACCAATCTAAGAATGAAATAATTTTTCCCCGTTGAAGAAATCGCCGAAGAGTTATCGAGAGAATTTATAAAGAAAACAGAGAGAGAGAGTGTTTGGGAGAAAACGAAAGAATGGGCCTTTAATAAATAATTTCATTTAGGTTTTCTTTAAAACGAAAATAAGTTAAAACTCTTTAATGTCCTTCAAAAATCTTCATATTTACAGACCCAACCAGTTGTATCCACCCGAACCACAGTCTATCCATTGGATATGGGTAAAAAATAAATTAGTAAATTCAGAAATTACAATTATTATTCATCTTCTCGATTTGACTTGATAGCTGAAAACTCGAAATCCTTTTCAATTCAAAAATTGTGTTCCCTCGTCGCCGATTCCATCTCGTTCCTCGGTCTCGCTCCCTCTCCCGAAGCTCCACTCTATCAGAGTTCGTAATCTGTATTTATGTCCTTTTGGTTTTGATATTTCTTTGCCTGGTTTTTTAGATCGTTGAAGAGTAAAAATTAAATCAGATGTTTCTTCTAAAGTAGAGACTAGAGAGTCTCAGATCGAAAAGCGTTCTTTTAAAAAAAAAAAAAAAAATCATGTTTATGCCTTGGTTGATTGGTGATGTGTAACCAAGTGACAAGTCCCTATAGATCTCTTCTGAGCTGCTCTCTGCTTCTTCTTTAATCTTGAAGTCCCTCACCCCTTTCTGATTTACCCTCTTCACGTCCCCTTTATTCGTGGTGATATATTTGGTCAGCAAAGCATTGAAATTGAAAAACGTACGATGGTAAAGTGGCTACTGTTCTCGAGGGATTCTCTAGCTCTGTTTGTTGAGGTCCTGACTCATCTACGTCCATGGCTCATTTTGTCTCATGGATATTTGTTTGCGACTCTCAATTTCTCATGAAAATCCTTAAAAGAGTAATGATAATGTGATGTCTTTGGAGAAGAAACAAGGCACTATGCGGTGGAGTGCCTATAATAGCTGACGAATACGTTAAGGGAATCATCATTTGTGGTCAATTGTGAAAAACCAAGGGCTATTGATGCAGGGTAAATCACAAATTGACACAAGAG
>OVBJ01000759.1:0-42774 GCA_900406535.1 Noccaea bulbosa | reverse complement strand
GCTGATTTACATATTAGATAGATACTCCAACTTCTGCTTGATTTCCCAATATGAGCTTCATGGAAGAGAACATTTCTAAATTCTAAAATCTTATGAAAATCAGAAAAAAGTTTCAAACTTTGGAGTTTAATTTTGGTCTCTTCTGGTGGAGTGAAGTCTGATTGTGATCACTTCTTACGCATTTGGAACTCTGAGATCGGTCAATCTTTCAGAAATCTTGCTCCTTTTGATGAATCAACTACAACTACAAGTCAAATCCTTTGCTCTATGACAACAACAACATCTTTAAAATATTTTATATTAAATCCAAATTTTGAATATTGTAATTTTTATTTTTCTAAAATGTAATATTTTAACATGATCAAAAATTTAATATTTACAAATATATTTTATTATAATATAGTCATTTGAGTTTTATGTATCAATCTATCATATTTAATTTATAACTGCAATCAAGGTTTTAATTTGTTTACCTTTTTAAAAGATGGTTTAAAATGCTTAATTTCAACACTATAAACGAATACATAATTAAGGCAATGTAAAAAATTTGTCGCATAATATTTTGAAATAGTTAAATAGATATTTTTAATAAAAATACAAATTTATAAACTATCACCCCGTGCAGTTGCACGGGTCCAACCCTAGTTGAAATGTTAAAAAGAAAACAAAAACTGACATTCATATAAAGTTATGTGGTTGTGGTTGTAATCGTAGAAACATAAATGATCAACTTCATGCATCCAAACAAAACAACAAAAAGAACTTTAAATGTCTGTTTCCCCCTTTTAAAAGATTATATAAAAAAATGGAAAACTCACTGTTTGGGCTTTTTCAAGTTCAATTATTGGCGGAGGCTTGGTATTGGTTATGAACTTATGGTAATAACTAATAACTAATAAAAACATGTGATTAATTTAAAAGGAACATATTACTTCCTTCGTTTCCATAATATAAGATGTTGTAGTTTCATTTCTTATTCCACAATATATAATAATGTTTTAGATTGTTAGAATTAATTTTTGTTAGTTAATGCTAACATAATGCAAACTTCAACAAACATAAATATTTGAATATTTAAATTATGATTGGTTAACATATATTAAAAAGTAATTTGTTTGAAAAATAATACACACATTCAATATTTCTTAATTTATGTGAAAATCCCAAAACATCTTATATTGGAGAAGAAAGAGTAGATAAGAATGTTAAAGAGCAGAATTGAAAGAAATTACATTGACTTCTATCTCAAGAAACTCAAATCAAGAACTTAGAAAGACGATATAATTAAGAGCATTTTTTGTTATATTATAAATCAACAATAAAACATGAGATTCTTAACACTATCACTTAATTTAGGTAATGGAATCGTCTTAGGAGGACCCACTCGAGACACAGAAGAAAGATTCATGCATCCTCCATTAGTTTCAGATGATCTCTCGATGTATAGCCTTCCTCTGTAGGCTGCAAGGTGAGCGTAATAAGCCGGTGGCACAATCGAAATAGGTTTCGTGCACCTCACGAAAGTGTAACACAAGTTATACGCAAGTCTCTGCAACTCATCTGAAGTAAACTCGTTCTCGTCCCACAAGATGTGATAATGCGTAGGCCTGCTCGTGCCCTTCACTCCCAAATGGCTACAGAGATAGAAATCAAACTCTTTCGGATGAGTTATCACTGAGTCAACCACCGTTCCAGGAGGGATGTTCTCATGGTCAGGATCACACCGGAACAGCCTCGTGTGGTGTCTTTTCTGGACCACCGCGAACGTGATGCTCGGATTGTAACCGTGAAACTTCGAACAAGCGGTCTTGATGGACTGAAGCTCTTCTTGGAGGACTTTCTTGAACTGCGTCTCGCTCACACCGTCTCTGAAGAATATGATCCGATTCGGAAGCTTGTTCACGGCTTTGTAGAAATCTTCAAGAAGTTCCTTGACCATCAAGTCAAGATCTTGAATGATCTCTTGCCTATGAGTCTGAGACCTCATTCTCGAGACATATCGGTTAGCTTCTGGCCAGTTTATGCTCCCGACCACAGCCGCAACCGAAGGGCTACAATCATCAAACGGATGAGGATGCGTTACATCAGCTCCCATGAAGATCACAGGCTCATCGAGTCTAAACAATCTTGGGATGTGAGAAGGAATGGAATTGTAAAGCTCAGTCATGGAACCACCGATCTTGGCGTTTATCTTGAGAGCTAAGTTTGAAACAAACTGAGAATTGAGCTTAGCGATGTTAGGATATAAGCAGCATTGCGTCACAACGCCGATTCTTGTCTCTGCTATCCGCTTTAGATCTCCATACCCTTTATGTTTTCTCTCCATTACACAGATAATCAGCTGGAGATTGTTCGACGCAGCTCTTTGAATCTCCTTCAGTTTTGATTCAAGAAGCGAGATGTTGTTGAGTATGTGTGATGGCTCAAAGAAGATGCTGCTTACTGTGTTCTTGCTTAAGAAGACTCCCAAATGCTCACACTTTTGAGTGAGATCGTTTATGAACTTAGGAATGGTAGATTTCTGATCCATGCTGCCTCCTATACTCATCAGAGCCCATCTTTCGATTCGGATTCCTTTAAAAACTCTACTTTCTTGAAGATTCTTTGGCCGGTCAAGTTTTAGCTTTGGAGGCTGAAGTATTCTTCCTTTCAGCAATGTCATTTCTCTCGAAACCTCTAGGTTAAATTCTCTCGTTTGCTTTCCGCTGTCAAACCAAAGAAGCAAAAGGTTAAACCTTTTCGATGTTTAGGACTCAAAGAATCTAGATAAATTGAATTACCTCGATGGACCGACCGGTCCTGCCATAACATTGTCAATGATAGCTTTCCTTTCATTTGGTCTTTGGCAGCCCATTTTCATGATCTTTGCAGCTTGATCATCAGAAAGCTTTCCAAGAAACTTCTGACCTTCACAGATCATACATAGCTCCATAGGAAGGTAACAAGGTCTTGTCCTACTAATCTGAAGACAGGGCAAGTTCTTGAACTGAATCTCATAGCTATAGTGATCTTTGAAGTAGCTCGTAAGCCTCAAATGCTTCCCATCTCTATCCGGAAACCACAGATTCTCTGTAATATTCTCTGTTAGCCCGTAAACACGATACCTTTGAACAGTTTCTCTATGACAAACGAAGACTCTTATGTTCTTCAGTGCTTTCTCAACTTCTCCTCTTTCCTCCAAACTCAATTCTCTACCTTTGTTCCTAGGAAGATCCTTAAGAAACTCGAGCCGCTTCTGCAAGTAGGCTATTACTCCAATGCTTTCATGGAATGCTGTGACTGAGAGATCCATGTTTAGGGCTAAACCTTGCTGAGTCTGTCTAAGGCTCTGGAAAAACCCTCTGAGTCCAACAGCTCCTCCTCCAATCTCTTTAGATCCACCCATAGAGTTGGAGTAAAACGATCTTCCAATCGATGTACACTTCTCCAATGGATTCTCTCTTAAGATAACATCAAGAGCGTGAACGTATTCTTGAGGCAGAGGAGCCCAATCTTCTCCTTCTTTTCTCTGTTCCTTCCCATCAAACTTAGACACAAGCCTCATGTTAACCTTAAACAGCTTATCAATATGATTCTTCTGAGGTTGCTTCTCCCGCAAGTCACCGTTCTTCATCACCATCATCTTGGAGGATGGGATAGGGAGATTAACAAAGAACTCAAGCCTATCTTCCAGAAACTCCACAGGGCTATAAATGTTTTGCCTGCCATCAAACGCAGGGACAGCACCGGAGAAGCTGCTCTGTTCCGTCTCCACAAGCTTTTGTTTGATCATACGAGCAATTTCCTTAGAAGGTTGTGGAGAGATCTCAACGTTGTAATGGTAAATCCTCTGTAAAGGATCAAACTTGACAAGAAAATGGTTGGCGAGGAGATAAATGACAGAGCCTTGTTGACCACCAGAGTCAGGTCGTTTAGCAACCACTAATGCTTCTTCTTCTGGTTCTGTTCCTATGGACCCACTCACTTTGCTGTTTCTACTGTTGGCTTTGTGTTCGGACACTTGCTTCTTCTTCTGCTGTTGCTCCTGTTGCTGCTTTCTCTCCACAACTGTTGAGGAAGAGCAAATGAGTGAGAGTCAAAGTCAAGCAAAAGTTTCATTACTTTTTCTTCATTGTTTTTTTTTTTATGGACACACAAAAGATGCAAATGAATCAGTACCAGTAGAGAGTATTTAAGCAGACAGAGTTTCTTTCTGGGTAAAAGTTTCAGACATTAAGACATAAAAAAGAACATTAAAGAAAAAGTGATTATGTTGTACAGACTAGAGAGAGAGGAGGACCATATAGACATTCACACAACAATTATAGTGTGTTGGAAATCACACCAAGAACAACAAAGGGTAAAGAGATAGCCTTGAAAAACTCGTCCAATATTAATAAAATAAAAACAAGAATCTTGACAAAAGAACCAAAAACATGCAAGAAACAGGGAAGAAGAAAGAAACCCAGAACAAAAAAAACGATTTTTTGAAGGTTTCTTACCTGGAGAAACAGAGAGAGACTTGTGGAATCTATGGTGAAGAGGAGGAGGGAGAGGAAGAAGAGGAGGAGGAGGGAGAGGAAGAAGAGGAGGAGGAGAGTTGTGAAATTGAGAGTAGAAGCAGTAGTAGTAATAGTAGTAGTAGCTGGAATGGAGATTGGAGGAGACAAGATTGAGATTTTGTTGGGGATAAGAAGGAAAAGGAGCAGGATTGGTGTGAACATGGTGTAAAGGAGGAGGTTTGTTGAGAAGTGGTGGTGTTGATTTGGAATTGGGACTGTGTTTGTGTTTGTGTTTGTGTTTGTGTTTGGTAGTGTGATGACTCTGAGTTTTTTCTTCCATGGTTGAGGAAGAAGGGGAGAGAGAGAGAGAGAGAGAGAGAGAGAGAGAGAGAGAGACCTTTGAGGAAAAAGCAGAAGAGATAGAGAGTGAGAGAGAGAGAGAGAGAGAGAGAGAAGGTAAGACTTAAAGAGTGTTGTGGTTTATTATCAGAGAGGCAGAACGGGATTGTCTGAGTTTTTGCTCAGGGAAAGGTCAAAGTCTCTATTCCTCTGTTATCTTTTTTTTCTTCTGTTCTGCCCCATGAAAAAATAAAAAAAATGAAATGATGCTATTTATGCTGTCATAAATACCCTCAATTTGTAGGACATAACAAAAAAAAAAATTATTCAAATTGTCGGGTGAAAAACGTAAATGTATAAAAAATTAAAAACAGCCAGGATATTTGGTTTCAGGATAGTAGAAGATTTTCATTGCTCTTAAGGTAAAATCTACTACTTCTTCCTCCGTTTTTTATTAATGGATATTTAACCATTATGTATTTGCAATTATTTGGATGTATCTGGATGTGTTTTGAGTCCAGATACATCCAAATAATTGCAGATACATAATGGTTAAACATCCATTAATAAAAAACAGAGGGAGTATATTTTAATGAAACTTTTCATACAGTAGTATTAAGTTTCACGTTTCTCAGTATCATAGAAAAAATGCGCTCAAATTAATTAACGATTTTCTATAACCACATAGAGCATGATATAAAATGTTGTAACATATCTCATCAATCAAAGTCACACAAAAATTTGAAAAAACCAAAAAGTTGTTTGGTGTGAGTCTTACCGATGAAATTAGACATTCATATGTTTGTTCAACGGCATGAATGATTAGAGAGGCCTATAGTTTCGTAAACCCCAAGCTGTGGTACACATGTTTTTACNTTTTTTTTAAAAAAAAAAAAAAAAAAAAAAATTATTTATTCGAGTTATGGGACCATGCTATTTAATTATTTATTCTTGGTACTATTCTTTCGTACTTCATTTATAATAAGACACTTTGGAGTTGGACTCTTTCCATCTATTATATATATATATATTTTTGAATATTTTGTTTTAAGAAAAATTATACAGTTATATCAAGCTCCCTCAAAACTACACATAGCGGAAACAAAACCTATAGCAACAAAAAATAAAATAAGATAGACCAAATTTAAGCAAGCAAAGAGATTTTGGAACATTATCAAAGTTAGTCTTTAGGCTAATGATCCTTACTATTTTAGTTTATTTTGGCAAACTATGCAATAGTAATACATGAAAGCATATAATTCAAGAGCCTTTGGCTTCTTTCATACTGATGGAGATGGTGACCATAACACCAATGGTTCCCACTTCCCATAATTATAGGTCCCACGAAACTTATCTCTTTTAATAATTGTATTTTGTGAAAATTAAAATATATATCTATAATTTTAATTTATAATTCAGAGGTAATCTCAGACCTATGAAGGGGTCCGGACTAATCCCCTGAAAGAGATGCAGCCCACGGATAGACACTCTCTCCGATATTCAACGATGAACCATTTTCATATCATCATCGATATAAGATATAATTTTTGCAAATATTATAAAGCTATGTATACAAATTTTATCCAAATCATTCGAAGTAATGCTAAAAGAGAATCAACGATACTCTAGATGACATTGAATTTTTTTGGTGCATAGGTACGATATATATTGTGAAAAATTGTCCGATTCAAAGAGTTTGCTTTTTATGTAATGGAACACTAAAGATTACTGACTGGGACCAAAGCGATTTGGTCAAAGCTAAAAGTTTCCTCTAACCCACTGTTTTGGCCTAAAATTGCTCTCCTTTTAGTCCAAAGACCTAGCTCTAATAAATAATTATATAGTTTTACTTTTTACCTTTCTCTCTCGAATAAACTTATATGGAGCTGAAAGCCGTTAATCCGATACTGTTATAAATTTTGATTTTCTCTTAGTTATCTCAAAGCTTTGTTTTTTTGTTTGTTTATCAACTATCTCAAAACTTTGATATAAAATATAATTATGGGAATGTGGTGATGTTGACGGGGATTTATGATTAACGTGGACCCTAAACTATATTATTATCCTTACAAATAAGAGAATATCAACTGTTTTTCTCCGATTATATTTCGCCTGTGTTATCGGATATCATAAATCCAGTAATCCACTGTAAGACGCATNACGGTTCAGGACCAAAAAAAAAAAAAAAAAAAAAAAAAAAAAACTACTGACGAAATACTTAAATAAATATTAAAAACAAAGATCAAGGTCTAATCGCTCTAACCAATATGGTAAATATCAGATGACCCATCCTCATCCATCATTCCACTTACCAATATTTGATTTAGACAAGAGCCTATAAAGATGGTGTAACTGTAACCTAACATGATCAGATCATCTTTAGATATACCTATTTGGCTATTTCTATGATAACACATTCTCCTACCAATTTATTTTTAATATTTCCCAGATTAAACAAAATTATTAAAGTTTTAAGTACATTTCCGTCCAAACTATGTCCACCAATGAACAAATTAACAACACTCTTGCTTTAATTTGAGTATTTGCAAACGAATGATGTCGTGAAGAAAAGAGACAGTTAAGTTACGGTAATCATTGTTCAGTCAAAAGCGAAAGCATAATTATTTCTCATTTTACATCGTCACTAACTAGGTTTAGATAACAAAGTAGTAACTTACTACTGAGATTACTCAATACTCAATCCTTAACAATGTTGATTACCTTTTTAATCAAAGCTGAACACTCTTATAAACAACTACAAATCTTATGACTGATTCTGTAAAGGTTTACAAATATACGTAAAATAAAATAAAATAAAATATGACATTGAGTTGTAATATATGCACATGTCTGTACAAAGGAAAGTTTGTACAGAAAAGAATCAAACCTCAGTCGAAGAGAGAAGAGGACTAGTGAGGCTACTGCTTCCTGAGAGGCTATTGCTTCCTGAGAATCGAAGTGGGAGCAGAGCAGGATCTTGGTACGCAGTGACCAAGTTATTGTAAAACTCGGACATTCTTGGATCGATTTGATCCTCCTTGTCTCTCTTTGTCAACACCTAAAACAGCCACAAAAACACAGAGGAGTTAGCTTAACTCCATATACATCTTTTGTAATTTCCCCTAGGAGATTTTTTTTATATTCTCTTATCGTACCTCAGCAGGATAAGCAGTGAATATAGGCATGAAGCGTTTACGGCAAAACTCGTTGAAGAGAAGAGTGAAAACGGGAAGAGGGACAAGCAAGTATGTGGCTAGTTCCATCTTCTTCAGAGCAAACAAACCGATTGCGATTCCGTGCATAAGTACAAGAGAGAATATCATCGTATAGTGTATCATTGGCCAAAACATCCCTCCTGTTTCATACTTTGGTTCGTACACGTTCATGAACTGCATCCCAAATAATCATCGTAAGTGCATCGTAAGTAGTATAAAGATGTGTGCTAGTGTCATTATCATACTCATACATACCTGGTTCCGGTAGATGATGTATGCAAGGACAAAGTAGAGAAGAATGAAAGGAAGAATCAATGGAGCTAAGAAGAAGTATGTAATGCCAAGAAGTCCGAAGAAGAGAACTCTTGGTGTGTCTCTGTGGTACCGCATTGGAGGGACTTCTAGCTCTTTGTCTTCTTCTGTTGGCTCGAGTGATCTTTTAACGTAACTGACCATGAAAGGAACAACTCGGAAGAGCTCAGTGAGAGTATCCGTCCATCCTGTTGTCACAACATAGGCGATGAAAAACGATGCCTGCAAATGATGTTCTGTTTCAGTTTTCAACCAAGAGTCATGACCATTGTGTGTTAGTGCCATTAAATGGTGAGAGAGGTTTATTTACCTGAGCAGGAACAGCCACAGCTAACTTGACAAGAATTTCCTTCGGATCGAGAATCACAGAAAGCTTGTAGAAGGCAGAGCCAGAGAAAACAGTTGCGAAGAACACATTCCATATTGTGAACCAGATCACTTTGTTGCAAGCACTCTTTTGTATGTCGCTGCGGCAAATGTGGCCTTGGATAGAAGAGAGAAACTCCATGATGGGAGGAACGATTTTCAGAGATGTTTGAAGGATAAGACTTGGAAGGTATCCAGTGATTATCTGACTTACGATTTTCCTGCAACAGAGATATAATCACTAAAGGTTTTTAGCAGAGTGAGCTTAATAAAATGTTGTTGAATGTAATGTGAAAGAAGAAAGTTCTTCAACTTACATTGATAGAATCAATGACAAAAACGGGAAGAAGTATTCTAGTGCAGAGAGGTTGGTGAGACCTTGCACAAGTACGACTGGAACAAGAAACAAGACAGTAAGGAGGAGGCAAGCGAAGACGATGACAATCTTAGCAAGCCATTTCTGCATAAACGATGCAGAGAAGAAAGGCCAGTGGACGTCATGAGGTTCTGGTGCTGGTTCTGTGAGCCAGTAAGTGGGGTTGATTGATTGTGGCATGTGGAGTGCCATCGCAGCACCGTATCGAGACTTGAATGATACAAAAGCAGCTCGAACTTCCTACAAGACGAGAAGGAAAACTCCATTTTTATGCAAGCACTATTACTGTATCTTGGTTGGGAAATTCAAACGAAACAATCTGAAGCATACTTTTCCAGGTGATGAAACTTCAGCTTGTCCCAATCGTATGTTATGTTCCAATTCCTGTAACACTTTCTCATAGTGACCCTCAGGAGTGTCCTTGCGACTGAAGAATCTCATTGGCGTCTTTCTAACTTGACGGTGTTCTGGCTTCTTCTGTTTCACCTTTTTATACAACTTTTTAGCATTATCCTGCAAGAGCCAGATTTGGAAAAAAAAGAAGATCAACCAAGAGATAATGCTGTGATAGGTCCAATGGAAGAGTTTCATGGACTTACAACGATGCTTCGAAGTTTACTTGTTCGATGGATAACCACATGAGACATGTAGGTAGAGGAATGGTTTTCTCTAAAGAAGTTATCAACAGTGTCGCTCACACTGCTTCCGTCTGAAGAAGGGACATTACGAACCAATATGGTGAACTGGTGTGGCTGAGGCTTAGACGAATGGAAATGCTCAATCCTTTTCAAGCCAATATATCTGAATTCCTGTCAAAGAGAGACGATACTAGTGACAATCTTCTAAAGAGTCATCATCTTGAAGTAAGTATTCATTTCGATACAATAAAATCAGCAACAGGAAGACAAGGCCTTACCAAGTAAAGAAGACAACAGACAAATGCAGTCACAAGATATATAGCTCCAAAGTGAACCCATAGCCTGCAAGAAACCAAAAACAGAGCTAACTACTCTATAAGATCTTTAGTACTAAATACAGGAAACTTAGTTACTCCTGCTGCAAGTAGTTCTTGTTCAACTGAGACATAGATTGAAACTAAGCTGCATCATCATCATCATCAACTTCCTAATAATATTTACAAAAGTTTGAGGTCTTTTTTTTAACCATGGTGAGCGGATTTTGAGGTTTGCAACAGAGAACAGATCCAACGAATTCGCTGACCAGTCAGCGTAGTCAATCTGTATAAGTTGATCTCCAAAGCAGTTCACAGGCAAGAGAACAAAGACCCCAATAACACCAGCGAACAAGAACACTTTCAAACTGCACAACGAGAGAATAAGTAACCACCACGCATTATAAACAAAGCAAATGGACAAAAGAAAAATTTGTGACCTGAAAGTGATCATTCTCATGAACACGACGCCGTCGAGGCCAGATGATTCCATGAGTTCCTTTTCTGATGGCTTAAACGATTTCCAGATCCAACGCACAGAAGGGATATATCTCGCGACTTTGTTGCGTCGTCGTTTCGACGTTCCTGCTACGAGCCGGCGAGGTAAGAACACCTCGTAGTTGTGCGGCTGCTTCCTCAGCACAGAGTAAAGTATGAAGAGCAACACACAGAGGCAAGAGTTTATCCCAACGGACATGACAAGTGCAGACACTAGCATCTTTTCCGGACCAAACTTTACCACCTCAAAGCTTTGTATATAAACTCAGCTCAGCTCTAGAACTGCATTTAACAAAAATCAAATGTCAAGTGCAGAGATATTATCTATCAGTTCATAATTCAACCAAAAAAGGAATGTGTTTTATTAAGTAAGGATAAAACTCTGAAACTAGACTAGACTATAAAATCAAAAGTTATATATTTTTGAATATAGGGAGGTCAATTCGTGATATTCGAAGTTCCAATCACTAAAACTAGTTAAAAAAAAAGCTACGAGCTTAAGAATCCAAACGGCTAAGTTCGAACACAGAGCTTGTAATTTTTCAAGCATTTGAATCTTCGATCAATGATATATATATAACAAATAAACAGATACGAAAACTAAAACTATAGAAGCAACATTTGACCCGTCCTCTAATAACGGGGGAGGAAAAAAAAAAACAAAATTCGTCATTAATGGAACTCGAGAGGCGAAATCTATAGAGTCTGATTCAAATACTGAGGATCAATCACTAATCTTACGAGGATGGGGAATTCAACCCGAGCTTCAAATTCTGAGGCTGAGAGAACAACTCGAAATCAAGAGGCGCGTTTGAAAGCTTCAAAAGTCAGTGATGGAAACAAAACGCAGAACGAATCAGAGAAAACGAAAATCCAGAATTTGTATTGCCCATAATCTTCTGATTGATGTGAAAAAGCAGAGAAGCAGATGAGAAGCAGAAGCAAACAACGAGAAGATTTAATTAGTTAATCAAATATGAAATCGACGGTCAAGAACACGATTACCACGCGTTGTATAGCCTATAAAATATTATCGTCGTCATCATCATCAATTCAGATTTAGACCTCCCTCGCTTCCCAGTTCCCATTTTGTTTATTGAATATTACCCGAACTGCCCTCGACGGGCTTGGGGTGCGGTTTGTATGCTTGTAGGATTTCTCAAGGGTATTTTTGTAAAGTTCGAGAAAGTCAACAGTTTAGCAACACTGGTTGATGAAGCAATCGCGATTATAAAAATCGAATGAACAAGAATCGGGCATGTTCAAATGTTCAAATCTTTTTTATGTTTTGTGTAACAAGGTATATCATGTTCACATCTTATAATCGTTGTTCAAATC
The DNA here is from genome assembly GCA_900406535.1 of Noccaea bulbosa. Lineage (NCBI taxonomy): Eukaryota > Viridiplantae > Streptophyta > Magnoliopsida > Brassicales > Brassicaceae > Noccaea > Noccaea bulbosa. The sequence goes on along the minus strand of OVBJ01000759.1, from coordinate 30,897 downwards.
TTATGATCGATTACAAGTTTACAACCATTATGTTATATGATGTATTTCCATCTAAAAAGTTAACCAAGAACGCCTTTGCTGCCTCATAAGTTTCCAACTATAGTATCAAACTATAAAGGTTAAAAACTTTTTACTGCGTGTAAGTGTATGACCCACCTCTATAACTTTCCCATTTGATCACAGCTTCATGGTGTGGACAACATGAGAAACAAGGTATGTCAAGAAGAATGACAAGGAACAAATGAATCTTATACTTCAGTGATCGTTGCTCTCGTTCCTTCAATCATCCTGATCATTTCATTCAAACTATAATTTTTAAACCATAAAATTATCCAGCGTCAAGGATAAACCAATCTAAACAAAAACTAATCCCATCTCCAACAAGGGCAAATACTAAAGTCTCAGGGAACCTGCTTGCAGCAGCCATTGATCTAATGTACAACACCCAAAGGAAGGAGTCAAAGATTGTTCGTTTGGTCCGTGACAACAGAGAGAGAGATAGTTTTGTGTGTGACTGACTAGAATCTTAGATAACCTTCTTCTTCTCGAAAAACGTCTTCAAGTGCATAAACTGCAATCCTGCCACTCCTATGCAGACGAACAAAGAGAGGAAACCCAACCACGCCATCTTACTATTCGTGGACCTGTTCAGGTCCTGCATCTCTTCTTCCCTGAGAAAAAAAAAAAACACCGAATATCATCCTCATGATACCCACAGGCCACAGTCAATAACATTTCATCACCAACACAAGACTTTACCTTTCTCTAAGATAAAACATCTCCTCATGAATCGAGTTAACAGTATCGAGAAGGCTCTTCACCTCGTATTCCATAACCTGCCCCACAAACACCACCAGCAAAAAATGCATAAGAACAACGAGGATCAACACACAAAAATAACCAGCACCTCCATCTCAAACAGTTCCGGCTAATTATCAAGTCTCAAGCTGGAATTTTTCTTCGTTATCTTAAACCTTTTCAGCCACAATCTAGTAGAATGAATCGAATGATAGAAAATTCGAGCTTACTTCGACTTGGCTCTTCTTGGCTACATTAGCCCAGCTCTTGGATTGAACACCCGTTCTCCACTCGAAATCAATGCTCAGCGTCGCCTCGGGCTTATGATCGACGGCGGAGAAGCAAGCCATGTAATCCCCTGCTTCCACGGCCGAGAACGCGAATTGACCCGAATCCACTTGATCCGAGTGATGGTATGTGGTCCCGGAGCTGGACGTTACCTTTTATAAGATCGCGATCGCACACATGCGGCGAAATCAGATCTCTCGACAAAGGAAAAAAATGATACTAATTCAGAAGCTAGGTCAAAATTGGACGGATCCGCGTACCTTGACGGAGATCTTGTGAGATGGCGGCAGAGTCTGGCCTTCGTGAGGGTTATCGATGTTGTACTTGCCAACAGTCATGGAATTGCTCTTGATGTCTTCGGCGATACACTTTGTGCGACCTGAATGCAAATCGAAGTGCAGCGAGTGTGAAATTCGCGAACAAATCCCTAGAATCAGAAGCACCGTCCATAGATTCTGTGACCGGAGAAACATTTTCGAAAAACCCAGAGAAAATCCGAATCTTCTTCTTCCTTCGTCGGTTTTATTTCCCCTCTTTGCTTCCTCCTCAATCGTTTCGTAGAGGCTTTTGAGACGAAAACGCAGTGAGACAGTTACCGTAACACGTGTATATGTCTCGTTGGTTAAGACACATACGTTGAATTTGAAACCTTCTCTCTCGTCTAGAGGTTTTCAGGTCCAGGATGCAAATCGGTTCAGAATTATTTTGGTTCTTCTCAATAGAGCCGGTTTGGTATAGCATAATTTGTCCTTGCGTCTCAAGGAATAAAGGAACTTTGAGTTCTCCATTTTCCTTTTCTTTGCATAGACCATATAATAAAAAGGAAGTAACAACAACGAAGAGTCACATAGAAGAATCATCTTGATCAATGCGAACAATATAACAAATTTTCGTCCATGCTATATATACCGAATATCTGTATTATTTTAGGAGTGAAACAACAGATATAATCAGAGAGAGAGTGTGTTCTTTTTGATAACTCAGTCGTCTTTGTCATCAATGTCGTCATCTTCGTAGTAATGGAAAGGATGTGGAACAGACTTGAATGCTCTGTATTTGCCCACATTGTTCAAGTGCTCATTCTCCAACCTGAAGAAGCTCCATATCCCTCGACGAACAATCTCTAAACATGAAATAATGGTTGATACCGCGATTTTGTGAAGAGACTTTAGGTTAAACTCCAGAACTAGCTGCATCCATGCCACTCTTAGAATCACATTCACTACCTGAAAAAAATCCAATTATCATATGATATCCAACTAGAATCTTTATCTGATATATAATCTAATCGTTTAAGATTGTAATTGTGTTACCATGGCTGTAAAATAGACGCTCTTGTGCGGAACAAGAAGTTTGTCTCTCAGGTACGGGTTCTTGGAATTCCTACGGAGAAGTCCCCAGTCTATAACAATGTCCCAGAATGTGTTCATAGCCGTCGCAACACCTGAGCTTACAAGAGCCAAAAACATCCAGTTTCGTCCCTTTTTCAGCTCAAACGCTGTTCTTATGATGACTGCGATGATTGTCAACATGTATTTCAGTGCATTGTATCCGTGTATGGTATCTTTCTCTTCGCATAATCTGCGTATGCACTGAAATAAGTGATATATATACATGTATGAGTTATAGATTCGGATGTGACATAATCCGTTCAGGTGGTAAGAGATTGAATGTGTGTGAGACCTGGAGGAAGCGGAGCCAGTAGGGTATAACAGCAACAACAAAGTAGAAGGCATTGTAAACACCGTGACTATGGCACTTGTTTTGTCTCTGCAAGTATTCTCCTAAGCCATAGTAGCAAATGAATAGCTCAAAACTCCTTATGGCTTGTACCTGAAGTTACAAAAAACAAAAACATAACACCCTATTATTCTAACTCACTTGTTGTTAAAACAGAGATCAAAGCGAGTAAAAATTACAAAACCTGGCTCGTTAGGTGGTCTGCCAAGAAAAAATCCGGTAGTGTAACCTGTGATGAAGAACAGATACATGAAGATGCATTACAAAATTTCAAGCCTGTTTTCTTGTAGTATGACAAGATCACTTGGTTTTAGCGACTGGTACATATAGATATACATGTATGACAAAATACAATACAATTACCTCGTAGAGAGGAGCACAAATGCAGTGAACTAGTGCTCGGATGAAGAATAACCGACTTGAGCGGTATACGATGTTGAAAGGACAAAAAAGTATGACAAGAACAACCTGCAAACAAAAAGGGTTGTTTAAGCATATAACATATTCCATCATTTCAAAGGATACTTAAAGAGTACACAAAATGTAGAGACTGAGAATAAAATATCTTACAGTTACCAAACCCAAAGGTATAACTTCAGGCAGTGTCTTATGATCTTTTATCCTCCAGTCCATGTCAAGCTGCAAATTTAGCAGGAAACAGAGGAAAGCAAGCACCGCAAGACCGGTGCTTACGAGGAAAACATCCCTGTAACCCAACTCTGTTCCCTGCTTGAAACCAAAGATGAAGGTATAGTTGACTCTGTAACGCCTCCAGAAGTATATATTCGCTGAGTACATGAGCATGTGAAGAATGATATATCCAAACAAGCTGCAGGACATGAAATGGTTGTGAGTGTGAGACAAGAAACATCGGTTTACTATGATTCTGAGTCATATTGATTACAGAATCAATAATTAGTTACCTGTAAAGTGGGATGATATTCGACATGTATTCAGTACCGTAGTCCTTCTCCATGATTTTTCTACTCTCTATCTTGAAAACAACAGCAACAATTAGTGCAATTGAGCAACCAGAGAAGAGACCTGTGAGACGTTAAAGAACATTTATCAGTGGACGAATTAATGTAACATCTTTGAAATGTGACTATCTGTTTTCTCGCAGATTCACTAACCAGAGAAGAATGTAACCCTGTGCCTTTCTCTTTTCACTTTTGGCCTTAGACACTTCATGCCTTCTCTTCGATTTCCGCTTGAAAAGTGCTTAACGAAAGTCAACTCAACTCTCTCCAGGAGTCTGTTAACCTAAATCAGTATACAGTGAACAAACATTTGATGTCTAAAAAAACTGATTTTAAGTCTGTAATGCTTCACAAACCTCATCAGAGCTACCAATCAATGAATTATCCACAATTTTCATGTAGTTCCTCGACGCATTCCTTGTAGCAATCTACACATTAACCAGGCAAATCAATACATTGCATGACTCTGTTGCACAACAGCAAAGAATTAATCTATAAGATATAGAAGAAGCTCTTCATATCTAACCTTCTCGTACTTCTTCATGATCTTTGAAAATGCCAGAAGATTCATGAAACTGATTCAAAATTAACACAAACATATATAGACAAATCAGTAGCATGGCAATATCAAACAAAAAATTCGCTTTGCCCTGAAACTTCCCCTCACCTGTATTCCTTTAGACGGCGAAGTTTCTGATAGAACTCACTGAAAACAAGCCTCAACTGTTCCTCTGCTTTTTTCAGTCCTTTCTTGGAGATTGGTTCATCGTTTCTTGAATCACCAAACACTCCTTTCAACGTAGAAATGGGAGATCCAAGCGCATCATTCATCTTCACACGCTCTAGTATCTCACGGAGATCCTGCTTATCACCAGTACCACCTTCCTCTTCGTTCCCGCCACTACGAGAAACCGGAACAATGTCGGTCACGAGTTGGGAAGCCTCTTCTTCCGTAATGCTACTAGTCCTCTCAATACCATGCACAATATCTGTATTCGCACTCCCTGTAAAACGTATCAAGAACTCAAGAAACGGAAAACAAGAAACATATACAACATTCTTGGTCCTATATAAGCTTACCAGGTAATCTCACTGTGCTATCAGATGCATCTGCTACAACCTTATCAGAAGGACGCTTCTCCAAATTCACGTTACCCGCATCATCAGGTCTCTGCACCTTAACCCGCAACGCGATCAGCGCGTCCATCTGTTTATCTAGCAAACTCGCTTCCTCAAGCACTTCATCGACTTTCTCCCTGTAAAACCTGTTAACTTTGTTCAGATTCTCGTCGAGCTTCCTAAAGAACGACTCTTCGAACTCGCCTCCTTCTTCAGAGATCTTCAGAAACTTCGTCTTGTACAACCTACGAGAGTCGTCATCGTCATCATCCACCGTGTCGACTTTTATGACTTGGTCCTCAATGTCTCCACCCGCATGCCTAGGATGGAAAGAAAGCCCGCTAAACGAACGGTGCAACGCTTGCGCCTCCTGAGACACTCTCGAGGCTGCTCTGGTTAGCTTACCGTGCTTGTAGCTACGGATTTGTTTTAGAACCCTCTTCAAGCCGTTGTAGTCCATATATGCTTCTACCCACTCCGGCACCATTTGCTTCTTATATATTTTCCCAAACTTCATCTCTCTTTTGGTAAAGCTCAATTCAAACCGAAATCGATGCTTATCGACAAAAAAACTCTAATGAGACATTCGACAAATCACACATGCAGCCAGTGATTAGCAGAATCTAACCGAAATTAGATGTAAAACCACAAATTTGGAAATGCGATCGCCCAACATTAGAGATCAGCAATCGGTAAATCTATGGCACACTACAGAAAAATCTCAATAAGAAGAATCAAAAATTTTAGATTCGGATAACGGAGTACATTAATGGTGGATTGGTCATACAGAGCACGGAAACTCCATGATTAGAAAAGTTACCTTGATGAGGAAGGAACGTAGAGGAGTAAGCAACCGCTAAAATTAGGAGGTTCTCTGCGAATTTGACTTACGCCATTTGAGCGGAGAGATTAAGAAAGCGAAGTGAGAGACGTCGGTACTTGAAATCGCCGACTGACAGTGGAGAGTATGATGGTGTGCGGCTGAGATCATTTGCTTAAGGGGTAATCCTTCTTCCACAGCCGTTGGATTCTTGTGCGATTGAAGTGCCACGTGACGTCCGTTACTGCTGCGGCCGAAACCGTGGGAAGGAAAGCAAATCGTAGATACTGTGGTTTGACTAAATATAATTGGCCCACCGGAGCGTGACACGTGTTGCTCCACTGTGGCAGTAAAACCGCATCATTTGGCAGTACCCTTTTTGGCCAATCAAAATTCAAGTTTTGTGGCCATTCTCATTTTTCTTGTTGTGTATAGTTAGTTTCTATTGCTAACTTCTCCAAATGACTGAAATGAGTTCTGCAAAACTTTTAAAAATTGCTAAAGAAACTGTTAATTATACATGTTCAAGTGAGGGCAACATATCATATTGATTCTCTGCAGGAGGAATCCAAATGATATTTGAGTAAACTAAGTCTACATTATGTCCCTTGAGTCCTTCAATCACATCGCAAGTCCTTATCAGTTGTTAGAATTTCCTTGCTTAACTTAGCCCACAACTTCCTGGAAATACACAAACATTTTAAGCACATAAGCTGGTGTTACCAAGAATGTTATAGAAATTGACATAACGACACGATAAAATGGTTGTTTTCAAGAAGCAGTCTTAGGTTATTCCAGCGCAAGAACGACAACAGAAAAAAAGCAAGCAAGATTTTAATACAAAACTTTACTAATGGAATAGATTCAATCAAAACCATCAAAACGTTGTAAGAGAAAGCAGAAAATGATCTCATCACCTGCAACGAATGATCAAGGGAGAGTAGGTTTAAAGGCTTTTGGTCGCTCTCTTTGTGTGTAGAAACCAAATATATGTTTAACCTTAACAATCTCTAAAAGGACAAGTCCTTTTTTCCATTAATACAACTCTAACTGGCTTAGTAAAATCAATGATTTTGAGCATAATTGAAACAAATCAGATTTACATGTAACATATCCCAAGAATGAGTACCAAAAAGCAGCACAGAAGAGATAATAACTTTACCAGAAAAATGAATCAAATTAATATTTTTTTTTGGAAAACTGGAGACACATTCTTTAAAGAAGCGACGAATCTTGACCCACGGTTTCCAAAATCGGCCGAGTCTCGCCTCCCGAAGCTTCCAAGGCCTCAACGGCTTCCATACTATAAGACCGGCAGCTAAAATAGAAGACAGCACTCATCATCGAATCAACAAGCACCACAAACGAATACATGACCACAAGAAGCGGACCTTCCCAAACCCTCGAAGACCCATCTCCATAGCTCAGACTCTTCACCCTATGCTCAAACAACCCTTCCACGAACGTCAGCCCAATCGTCGACCCCAAGAATATCAACAAACCAACCTGCGTCTGCCCTTTGATCAAATCATTCGCTCTCACCAACGCCAACGGACCCGAAACGTCCTCGAGAATCGATATCACGATCGTCGTGTTGCATATTATTATCACGTTCGCAAACACAACCGAGAACCCCAACCCGATCAACACAGCTCCGTAGGCGTTGAAGTCGGGAGAGAATCCGAGAACGAACAAGGAGCTGCAAACCGCGACGAGGAAGACGCAGAAGGAAGTGAGGCAAACAACAATCACAAGACAAACCCAGAGGTAAGTGAACACGAGGCGCTTCCACAGTCTCCGCATTATCACGAAAAACTTGCTCATCGCGACTCTCCTCCTCGAGTAAGTGCAATCAACGGAGTAAACGACGGCTGCTCTCGACAAGAGCGAGAGAGTGACGAAGAGCGGGAAACACGTCGCGGAAGAGACGGCCGTCTCGGAGAATTTCTGGCACGAGTTTCTCACCAACGGCACGAGAGGGAGGCCGCTGGATTTCGCGAGCAGGAGAAGCCTCACGGTGAGCGAATTCACCGCCGATTGGTCGACTAGGATGTTGGGCAGGAGGATCGCGGAAACGGGACAGATCAGAAACGCTGCGATCAGCATGAAGGCGACTAGGTTGTACCGGAGGATCCGAACGGTTTCTCTCAAGATCTCGAGCGCGTTCATCGAGTGGAATTGATGGTCCGGGGACGACGATTCCATCTCGAATTTCTGGGAATTGGATTCCCGATTCGTATCCATAGTTTTTTGTGTTTTGTGTTTCTTTTTCCCCCGACGAAATGTGTTTCAGCTTACAAACGAAATTGCATATCCATAAACTCGGATTTTCCCTCTACATCCCAGTCGAGTGAAGATTTTTTTTGATTTTAGGATTTAGCTAATCATTTAACCATAATTAATTGTATTTAATTACGCAGCGTCTAAAGCATGAAAGCGTCACGAAAGGAATAAAATTTGGGATCTTCGAGAAAGCAAACGGAAGCAAAAAAAAACAGAATTCACGCGTAAGGTGGTGTGGTGTGCGTGGAAAAAAAACGGGTAGAGAACTTGTCCTTCTTCCACAGCCGTTGGATTCTTTGCTCTGTTGCGATCGAAACCGATGGAAATAAGCAAATCATACAGACCATTACTCTGGCCAACCAAATCATGACACTTGTTGCTTCGTCAGCTACAGTTACAAAGGTCAGATAAACAGACGGCGTCGTTTCATCGTAACGTCAAAGCTCAAACCAATAATTGAAAACCCGACCATGACCGGCCTCCCAGACCGATTCAAACCAGTCGCTTGTCCGGTCCAGGTTTTAGCAACCAACTATAAAACAATACTATTAAAAGAAGCTAAAGATTAAGATGACGACTTGCCTAATCATTGTCACTAATCTATTATTTGGTTCCTTAACAAAAGTTAGAGCTTTAGTTTGCGTCATCTTATCCTAGCACTCTCCTATCTTTTTAATTCAATCTTTTTGTCCCATGCCCTCCCCTATATAGTAAGTGTTGGAACTTAAATTAACAAGTGACATAGAGTCACTTTTCCGGTGGCTTTTCCGGCAAGGATATTACCCAGAATTACCAGATTATGAGCTCATTGGAAAGCTTGTAGTATGGACTACAACTTGGAATGCTCATATGATAAATTTGAAGAATTGGTGAATGAGAAATTGTTTGGTCAAAGTGTGATGTAGGAGACATAACAAGTTTTGTCCCACATTGGAAGTTGAGAGATTTTCTCTCTACTATATAATAAGACACATCATAGTTGATGATTAACAATATACATATACATAGAGTGATAGATGGACCGACCACGCGCGCACCACCACCACCACCACCGAACCAGGCCGGGCCGGGCGTGGGCTTGGGCAATTGGACCTTAGGTCCATAAGTTAGTTCTTTTTGGGGCAATTTTATTTTGGTTCACGAAACCATGAACCAGTGCAACGAAACATTGCGTGGTTCAATTCACGCCTCTCGGTTTATTAAATAACCGAACTCCATCGTCTTCTTGGACTACTCTGAAACAAATTCAGAAAACAAAAACAGTGCCATCTCTTCTGTGAAATCAAGTTCTGCGACATCATCTTCCGCAAGTAAGTCTCGAGAGTATTCATAGAATCTCGTGTTCGTCAGACTACAATTTGGGTGTTGCATATCGTTTTCATATACGGTTTTATCTTGGGATTCGTTATCGTATCTAACCGTCACACTACGAGCGATTTTTCGAATTAAGGAAAGAGAGAAATCTCGACTCCGTCTTTTCAAAATCGTTTTAAGAATCAGGTTATATCTATTTTTCTTAATTCGTTCTTATAATTTATATTCGGTATTCTGAATTCCGTTTTAGCGATCCTACAGTAAGTGCTTGATGATATTATGAGTTTATGATATATATGAATACATGATTCATGTGACATTTGAAATAGGTTTTCGGGGTTTTATTTGTTAACGATATCATTATTCGAATATATATTAAGAAAGTAGTTTTTTGAGAAAAATGTCTTTGCACTACTGTTTATCCGGATTTAGTATAAGGGATAAATTAGCTCTTCTGGTAATTGTCTCAGTCCATCGAATTCAGTTCAAATTCGCTTCAAATTCATATAGTATCATGGTTCAATAGTTTTTCCATTTATTGAATGGAAAAACTATATGGAAAAACCGTATATTTCAAATTCAGTTCAAATTCGGCATAATTCTGGTAATTGTTTTTCCATATTTCACAATGGAAAAACTTGTGAGAACATGGTCTATAAGGTCGGTAAAAAAAAACCGTGAAACTAACCAGAACAAACCAAGTATACAAACCTAATCATGACACCAAACCAAATCTGCCGACAAAAATATACTAAACCAAACCTTAACCGATACAAAAATAAACTCGATTTTGATAATTGTCATGACACTGGTTTTTATTCCGCTTTCCCACTTTAAGCTGGAACGTTCCTTCGCATCTTTTAGTAATCCAAAACCTTTTTCAAGAAACGTGTGTCCAATCTGAACTCAGCGTGTGCAGTTCTTGACCAATGTAGTAAACAAAAGATTTAATCATCCAATAAGGGAGCAGTAATGACACTATTAGATAAGAGCAGGCGTAATTAGTGACATCTAATTATTGTTTTTATCATATATCCGCCGTGGCGCGTGGGTGTATGCCCTCCACAATCCTTATCCCTAGTTTCCTACTATTAAAAGCTTTTTATGTGAAAATGATTCGTCATCCAGAGCAACAAATAAATATGGACCCTAGAGCCTTATTGTGTGCCACGTTTCTTTTCCAATATTTTGACTTTAAGAACGGTCTTCACACTCTTTTGTACTTTTTCTTTTTCGTTAGTGTGTAATACAAGTTCTTTAGTACTTCTCCTTTGGGTTCCTATAATTATTGGTTTTGATTTTCTTGCAAACGGTTATTATTATTAGATTTATACTTAGTTATTCAGGTGTATACTCAATGATATTTCAGCAGTTAAAATAAAAACAAGATTTAACGAGATAAATACATTAAACTTACAACAAAAAACATTAACATGGATAATCCATCTACAATTACTCAATCCGTCGATAAATAGTTTTCAAATTCATTATTACATTTTTCAAAAATAACTAACAGTTAGTTGTATAATAGTTTAATACTTGTACCTAGACGGAATGCAAAATCATTTCAAAGAAACTGAACTTCAAAAAAGTTATTGAAATATCTATATATATATATATATATATATATATATATATATATGTGTGTGTTTTGTAAAAAAAAAAAAAAAATATATATGTATTATACTATATCCGCATGCAATAAAAATGCCTATTTCCCCCATAAATTTGGGTGTTGTTTTGTCATGTAATAGTGCAGATAATAATGATGTATATGACTTCTGATGGTTATATATGGATAGGGTAGACAAAGAAAGATAGGAGGAATTGAGAATAATCAAGAAGAGTTAAGAACGAGTATTTGAGGAAATAGGACAAAAGAATATACTTGTGTGTTGAAATGGAGATTCGCCTAAATACTAGTAAAACGGAAGCCATGCAATGCAACCAAACAAATCAGTGGTCAAGGACACTCAATCATATGTCTTCTTTTCTTTTCAACGAAGAAGACCCTTTTAGAATCTCCACAACTAAAAGCTATTTTTCTTTAGAATCTCCACAACTAAAAGCTATTTTCTACAATACAGGATAATTCTAACTTATTTTCTGCTCATAAACTATATATCTGCAAATTAAAGAATAAACAAATCTTCTAAGTAAATAACGAATTCACATAACATATATATAACTAAAAATAGAAATACAGAGAGTCAAATAATACTTTTTTTTCCTTTTTAGATTGACAAATGAAATGCTTAATTATTATCATGAATAACAAGTAACTCAAAACTTTCTTTTAATACTCCCTCTACCACACAATTAAGAAAATATTTATTGTTTAAAAATAAATTATTTATTTTTTTAATCAAACTATTTTTAATAAATATTAACTAATAAAATTTTAAGAAGTTAATTATGTTTAATTAATAATTTTTGAAATTTGTAAAAAGTACTTTAATTTTTTAAAAATATCTTATATTATAAAACAAGAAAAAAATTTAAAATATTATATATATAGAACGGAGGAAATAATTTAAAAAAAAAACTTTTTAGTCGTGACTGCGATGACCACCATTCTACAACTTTACAATATTATTATTGTATGGAAGAAAAACAATACTAGGTGACTAGAGGTAATGGATAAGACATTCGAAGGACAAAACTAATTATTATCTAAATCGCAATGTACCAACCATTAACCAATAAGAAAGAAGTGACGCACACTAAACGACAAAAAGCTCAAGAATATAAACCCCCACCTTCTCGGCTTTCTAAACATTTCATAAACCTTTAGAACACCAAACACTAATTACAAAAGAAGAAGAAAAGAAACAGACCCTGTTCCGGTAGATTCTTCTATTTGTCCAAAAATCATGGAAAGAAATTCCAAATCTACTCTTCCTCCAGGATTCCGATTTCATCCTACCGACGAAGAGCTCATCGTTTACTATCTTCGAAACCAGACCATGTCCAAGCCGTGCCCTGTCTCCATCATTCCAGAAGTAGATATCTACAAATTCGACCCTTGGCAATTACCCGGTTCGACCCGGTTATTTCTCAATCAAAGATGTTGATATTTTTAGCTTTTCTCGTCGATATTATTAACTCTCGTTTCTTTTTTTTTTTTTTTTCTTTCTGTGGTGAATCTGAACAGAGAAAACAGAGTTTGGAGAAAATGAGTGGTACTTCTTCAGCCCGAGAGACAGAAAATATCCAAACGGAGTGCGGCCCAACCGGGCTGCTGTTTCCGGTTATTGGAAAGCAACTGGTACAGACAAAGCCATTCACAGTGGTTCGAGGAACGTGGGTGTCAAGAAAGCTCTCGTCTTCTACAAAGGTCGACCTCCCAAAGGAATCAAAACTGACTGGATCATGCACGAGTATCGTCTCCTCGATTCACGTAAAGCATCCACCAAACGTAACGGTTCCATGAGGGTAAGCATGCAGAGGAAACAAAATTATACTTACATAACTCATGTTTGATTATATAACTTGTTTGTTAAAAATATTATTTTCATATTTTTTTGCAGTTAGATGAATGGGTATTGTGTAGGATATACAAGAAGAGAGGAGCAGCGAAGTTTCTAGACGAAAAAGAGGGTTTCATGGATGAAGTACAAATCGATGAGACAGCGATTGCTACGAACGATGCAGAAAGAATAAATGAGGATCAAGAGATGAGAATGATGACGTCGACGAAACTTCCAAGAACGTGTTCACTTGCTCATTTGTTGGAAATGGATTACATGGGACCCATCTCTCACATTTTAACACCGTTCGATCTTCATCATCCTGGTTCGAACACCATGAACGAGTCTGGTTGGTTCGGAGAACTACAGATTAACCAAGACGAGATCTTGAACCATCATCGTCAGGCTAATATGTTTCAGTTTTAGTGATATGGATTAGTATAAGAAAAATGAAAATGGAGAAAAAAAGAATATGTGCTTGGAAAGTTAATTTGGTACATATTTTCGTTAGTTTGGGTTGCATATGCATGCATGAAAATTGTAAAATGTTAACGGAATACCCTAATGGGATTTTATATTTTCTCACATATGAATGTGAAATGAATAACATGTTTAATTATAAAACTAAACTGTTTTAGCATGATAGACGGAGTCATGGAGTTGATTTACATTACTATACTAACTATTAACTAATAAACAAAAGACTTTTTGTATTAATTATACGATGTTTTATAAAAATGATAAAAAGAGGAGATTGAGATTACGTTAACGTGGAACCAAAAAGTCGATAGCGTGTGGAGGAATCTACGCCAGATGCAATGCATTTGGGTACTAATCTTTGTCGTTTTGTTAGATAATAACGAATGTTACTTGTCAAGTTGTCATCATCGTACCTTCATAAGCTCCAATTAGATACGGTCTGCGTCACCTTTCAAACACACACAAAAACGAAAGTAACATAACTTAAGTTAGATTAATGACGTGGTCCATTTTGACCGGTTTTGGTGTACCAAGAAGACGATTAACGGTTTAAACAAGAAAAAACAAGGAACCAGATTAATTTTTAGAAAAGAACACACTAATGAAGTGAAGCTTTTTTTGGCATACAAAGACTGTTAGCTAAGTATTAGATTACTCACAGGCTTTGCCTGATCACAAAAACAAACCACACTGAGATATAAAAACTCCATGAATCTTTAGTTTCTTATTTTTCAGATTCAAAGAGGCAACAAAAATGTCGATATGGCTCGTTTTAGCTTGCATGGTGACATCATGGATCTTCTTGCACCGATGGGGACAGAGGAACAAGAGCGGTCCCAAAACTTGGCCTTTGGTTGGAGCAGCGATTGAACAGTTAACCAATTTTGACCGCATGCACGATTGGATCGTTGAGTATCTCTATGACTCGAGAACCGTAGTTGTTCCAATGCCTTTCACCACTTACACATACATCGCAGATCCTATTAACGTCGAACACGTCCTCAAAACTAATTTCTCTAACTACCCAAAGGTGAAATAACAAACCCTTTTTTTTCTTTCTTTTGTTTATTATCAATATGTATACATACAAAAAGTCTTGTTTTAATTTTCATTTTTTTCTTTACTTGTGTAACAAGGGAGAGACATACCATTCATACATGGAAGTTCTATTGGGAGATGGGATTTTCAATTCAGATGGCGAGCTCTGGAGGAAACAGAGGAAAACAGCGAGTTTCGAATTCGCTTCCAAGAATCTCAGAGATTTCAGTACTGTTGTGTTTAAAGAGTATAGCCTCAAGCTCTTCACCATTCTTTGTGAAGCTTCTTTTAAAAACCAACAAGTAGATATGCAGGTAACAATGAACAGTCCATCAAATATTTGAACATATATATATGTATGTTCTCTTTTTTATTATAACTCTTTTTGGATGTAATTTTCGCTATAGGAATTGTTGATGAGAATGACTCTAGACTCTATATGTAAAGTGGGATTTGGTGTGGAGATAGGGACATTAGCTCCAGATTTACCAGAGAATCGCTTCGCTAAAGCTTTCGACACTGCAAATGTAATCGTAACACTTCGTTTCATAGATCCTCTTTGGAAGTTGAAAAAGTTCCTTAACATAGGATCTGAGGCATTACTTGGTAAAAGCATTAAAGTCGTCGACGATTTCACCTACTCAGTCATAAGAAGAAGAAAAGCAGAGATATTAGAAACAAAAAAATCTCCTGCCAACAACAATAAGGTAAAAAAAAAGAAAAAAAATTGTAACTATTATTGATAACTTAGGGAGCAAGATACACAAATGTGTATATATAGTAACATTTTTTTTCCCCTCAAAACCCTATGCTTTCAGATGAAGCATGATATACTCTCGAGGTTCATTGAGATCAGCGACGAACCTGAAAGCAAAGAAACAGAGAAAAGCCTAAGAGATATTGTTCTCAACTTTGTAATAGCTGGAAGAGATACAACAGCAACAACTCTCACTTGGGCTATTTACATGATAATGGTGAACGAACATGTCGCTGAGAAACTCTGCTTAGAGCTACGAGAACTCGAGAGAGAAAAAGCAGAAGAGACTAACACAAAGTTGCATCATTACGATACAGAAGATTTCAAGTCTTTCAACGAGAAGCTTGCACAGTTTGCAGGACTATTGAATTACGATTCCTTAGGGAAACTACACTACTTGCATGCTGTGATAACAGAAACACTTCGTCTCTATCCTGCTGTTCCTCAGGTAAGCGATCACAAAATCCATACAAGACTTAAAGCAAGATAAAGAAAACTGTAAAAACATTTTTTTTTTTGGATCATATGTTGTAGGATCCAAAAGGAGTATTAGAAGATGATATATTACCAAATGGAACAGAAGTAAAAGCAGGAGGGATGGTTACATATGTTCCTTACTCAATGGGTCGCATGGAATACAATTGGGGATCAGATGCTGCAACGTTTAAACCCGAAAGATGGCTTAAAGATGGAATCTTTCAGAACGCATCACCATTCAAGTTCACAGCTTTTCAGGCAGGACCTAGGATATGTTTGGGGAAAGATTCAGCTTATCTACAAATGAAGATGGCAATGGCGATTCTTTGCAGATTCTATAAGTTCCATTTGGTGCCAAATCATCCTGTCAAGTATCGGATGATGACGATCTTATCTATGGCTCATGGTTTGAAAGTTACTGTATCTAGACGTTCATAGACACACAAAACAAAACAAAAGATAGAAGAACAATAGAGGGAAACGTCAAACTCCATGTGAAATGCTCCAAGAAAATAATATAAATATTCTGTACTCAAAAGTCAAACAAATGCAAAATTTTCGGAATTGAAACCAAATAAAAACCGTTAATTTTTCGCTTTTTTCAAGCAAGAAAAAAACCCATAAAAGATGGTCGAATCGAATGAAAACTTTTAAAAAGATATTTCCTTTTTTAAAAGCACTAATGGAATGTTGATGTAATGGAATATTCGGCCCATTAAGGCCCAAAGGGCTCTTTTTATTGAAACGAGAGAATAATTTGTTTGCTTGCGTTAAATTGAGGCATCGTCATCGTGGAACGTGCACAGCTCCGGAGAAAAAGAAAAAAAAAGATAAATACAAACACTATATAAATCCACTAGATCGGATCTTACCCCCGTTTCTCGTCGGAATCTCCAGATATTTTCCGGCGTTTCTCATCCACCTCTTCACTTCAGGTAACAAGTTCCACTGGAAAAAAAAAAAAAAAATCTGTTTCCGATTGATGATCTATTTCTTCTTCTCGTTGATTTTTTGCTTTTCCCGGTTTGATCGATCATTCGCGTCTGGCTGCTCATGTTCGAGTATGGTTTTAACGGAAATTTCTAATGCGATTTAACCTAAGAGTTTTCATATATTTAGATCTATATAGGATTCGGTTTCTCTATCACTGAAATTTGCGGGAAGTTTCGAAAATGGAAGTGGACTTTTTTTTCTTTTTTCTAATCGTTTAAACTATGGTTTTGATTTGTAGTTTTTCGTTCTGGACTTGAATTTTTCGGATTCTTTGGAGAAAAAAAATTTACAGAATGAGTGCATTAGAAGGAGAATATGATGTTATTGTATACAACTTGAAACACACTTTTTCTAGGAAAATTTCAGTGATGGAAGACGTTAAAGGGAAGGAGCTTATTGATGATGATGCTCCGATCGAAAACAAGAATGTTTCAGATGAGACTGAGGTTCATAAACAGCCATCATCTGAGTCCGAGGTGGATTTTCGGAAATTGTTTCTTTGTTATGTTGTTAAGAGTTTTAGGTTGAGGGAACGTAGCTGTGAATCCTTCTCTGTGCTCTTCTGGTTATTGGCCATTGACTATGATGAGGTTTGGTAGGAAAATGCTATCAAGAAAAAGTATGGAGGATTGTTGCCAAAGAAGATTCCTTTGATATCTAAGGTAGCTTAGTTTCAGTTTCTTACCATTTGATACATGAAGCTATGATCTTTATAATGTTTCTCTACCATAGTCGATTAGAGAAAGCTAAAATTCAAATGTGTTTTATGTTTCATTCAAAGGACCATGATCGTGCGTTTTTTGACTCAGCTGATTGGGCATTAAACAAGGTGATTCTTTTCATATTTTTCTTATTGTTTCTTTCTATGTGGTGTGGTAATTTACAAGAGAGTTGTTAAAGCAAGTAAAGCACAGCAATGAAAAAAAAACAAGAAGAAGAAGAAGAAGCTAATTTACTTAAATTTGCCAATTTTGTAATCAGCAAAAAGGACAAAAACCAAAAGGGCCTTTGGAAGCTCTTCGCCCAAAACTACAGGTAAAAGTGAAAAACCTTTTAGCTCTGTTTCACCATTTGTTACTTGTTTGTCTCCTTTTTTGACATTAACATATCTGTTCACGCAACAGCCAACGCCGCACCAGCAACCAAGAGCTAGACGAATGGCTTATTCTTCAGGCGATAACACTGAAGGTGACGTATTAGTCTGCAACCTTGTTTCTTGATTCCATTGACACATCAGTTAATAAGTCATTCAACACATCTCTTTGTGTCTCTCTCGTGAAAAATCAGACTCTGAGACTGACAACAACGAGTCTCCCGATGGATCCGCTGTGGATGCGACCAACATAAAGAACGATGGAGGCAGCGACGGTGACGCGAAAGACAACACCAAACCGTGAGCAAAACGTATGAGCGAAAACAAACAAACATCCATCACCTACAAGTCAATTTACAGAAAAGAATAAAGCGACCAGGTTTGCTTTTGCAAAGGTTGTAATATCCAAGTCTCTTTTACATTTATCAAAAATTGAGGACAGCAAATCTGTGTATCATCATGTTCAGAAACGTCTATTGGACGGATTGCAAATGGTTTGCTTTATATGATCTCCATCAAATCTCCTCTTTAATGATTCATCATTACACAAATGACAAATCAAGTTCTTTTATGTGAACACTGATTTGTTGTCTTTCATTAACAAACTTGATTAAGGCATAAGGTCTAAAGACTATACAAGAATAGTATCAAGTAGAGAGAGTCCTTGTGAGTTATGACAAAGCTTGTGACGTCTTTACTAAAACAAGGCTTCAAAATGTCGGAGTTGGGAAGTCAACTCCAATACCAATAGCGTCAACTTGAAGACTTGATTTTTTGTTTTTTTTATCTTCTCTTTTCCTTGTGGTTTCCTTCTTGGCCTGACCTTGCCAAAGTAAGTATAACTTTTGGTACCACCATTAAAATGGAGTTTAAAAAGACAGAAGACTCGCTTTCCTTGAGCTTTCTCTTCCTCCTCCAACTAATACTACACCGTTTCTTCATGTCCGTTCTTCAATTTGCTTTGTGTTCAAAGGTACATACTCGTTTTTTTTCTTTCCCAGATGCATTAGGCCATATGTTGATCTTAGAAGTCACAAACGAATCTCTCCACTTGTGTTACATGATACCATGAAATAACTTATATAAATATCTGTAGAACCCAAATAGATTAGGAGAAAAAAATGTTGAATCAGAATATGTTTACATCTTTTTTTTTTATCTCAAATCTCAATAAATTTCCTAAGATCTTGGCTGTGCAGAAGTTGAGTTCTTGATCTGAGTGAGTTTGTACAGAAGAAACTAATAGTGACAGACTGGCAGTGTTAGGCGTTTAATATGTAAATCAGGATGTTCCGGGAGCACATCATCCGCAGAGGCCAGAGGTATGTAAGGAGGCTTTGGTCTTGGTTTTTGAACTTAACGATGCAGTCTTATTGGGAAGAGGTATGTGTGCCTTTGAGCACTACTTTGCATCATTCTTTGAATAACTCCTCAAGAGTCTCGCAGTTTTTTGATTGTTCCTCTGTTTCTTCTTTGGCAAAAGATTGACAACTGCAAGATTAAGGTGTTTGATAAACTGACTTCAAAAGCCGAAAAGGTGTTGGAGATTGGTATTGGGACAGGACCTAATATGAGTTACTACGCTGATTGTAATCTCAACGTAACTCTGTATGGCTTGGATCCAAATCCCGAAATGAAATGGTACGCACGCAAATCCGCTGTGAAAGCAGGACTGAAACCTAAAAACTTCAAGTTCAAGCAAGGAGTAAGTCTTTGGTTACCACCGATCTTTTTGCATCCTGCATTATGCCTTGTTTATTAAGCCATTTATGATGTTAATTCTCTGTCTGTAACTAGGTAGGGGAAGCTATACCATTAAAAGATGCTTCTGTGGATGCAGTCGTTGCAACACTTGTTCTATGTTCTGTCTCTAATGTCACTCAAACACTCACTGGTAATGCTTTCTTCCTACTAATCAAAGCATTATTACTGATATCTACACGATTAGAAAACTAACCCTTTTGACGTTTTTTTTTTTTTTTTATCAGAAATCAAGCGAGTGCTGAGACCAGGAGGGACTTTCATCTTCTTAGAACATGTTGCAGCAAAAGGTGCATTAACTCATAAATATCCAGAGATCTTCTTAATTAATATGCGTGCAAAAATATGAAAATCCTTATTCTGGTTGCAGATGGATCGTTCTTTAGGCGTTTGCAGAAACTGTTGGATCCATTGCAGCAGAGACTCGCAGATGGGTGCCATTTGACAAGAAACACCAGAGAGTGTATCTTGGAAGCTGGTTTCAACGGCGGTGTTGAAATAGAGACGATGTCTGTGTGTAGCTTCCCTTGGATCACAAGACCTCATATATATGGAGTTGCTTACAAGTAAAGAGACTATTTAACTACATACTTCAATAATTGACGTGCAAGGCTTTAGACGGACTTCGAATTCTAAGAAAATTGCTGTTTTAACTGAATGTTGTTTCATTATGAGAGAGGTTATAAGACAAGTGACCAATACAAGAACACAAAACTGATGAGTGGTTTTGCAATGCAGTCTTGAGCCCTCTATATATATATGCTTGAGCACAACAAAAAACAGAGACTATAAACTTAAAACATTATTCTGCGTCTTCCATACAGTATAGCCCATGATCTTCAAGGTTTCCCAAAAGAGACATCGCATAAAAAAATAAATAAATAGAATGTGACAGAATTAGGTACACCATAATGGGGAAAACTCTTGAAATGCGTAACTGATGTCACACTTTACAATCTGCAGTGAGTCAGTGACGATATTTTTATCTTTTGATAAAGGGTATATATATACATCTTATAATAGTCACAAAGAGAAGCTTTACGAAAAGTTAATGAAAAAAAATACGATTACAAAAATGTGTTTGTACAGTGGTGTTAGAGAAATATATTGACAAGAGGAATTGGAGTAGTAGCAATGGCGATCTTGCATTTCACATCTTCCTCACTGATCTCGGTCGCTAAAGATTCAGCTGCAAGAAGAACAAGAATTAGCTGTTGGCGAGATTCTGTTGTCAAAATGTAGAAGAATCTCATTGCGACAGACTCTGTCTACTCTAGTTTTAGCTTATGTCCTTGCGGAAGAAGGCATTCCTTAGGAGAAGCTACGACGCCGTTTCTTCCCATTTCTCCTTCCTACGCTTCTCGAGCCTCTGTTTCTTACTCTTCGGTTGGTTGCTTCCCCATTTCTGTTCTCTCTAAATTCAACTAGTTTCTTGGTTTTCTTTTAAACCCTAGAAGAGAAAGATTCGTAATGAAGAAATGCCCATCTCTTGATATTATTACTTTATTAGGACGTGTTGAACAAATTGCGTCCTCCAAAGCCAGATTGGTATTTCGAGCTCTATGGTTGGTTTAGGACTTCAGGGATGGTAAAATACGAGAAAGAGGTTAGTGACTTCATAAAGTTAAATGCATTCTTATATTCCATTTTTTTTAATGTCATGTTATATAAATTTTCTTCTTCTTCTTTTGTCAGATTGCAAGACCAAACTCTTTGAAAATTTGGTTGGAAAAGCAGAAACAGTTTTGGAGATTGGCACTGGAGCAGGTCCACACATCAAGTACTACAACAATATTCCAAACGTCTCTGTTCTTGGTAGTTGATTCATATTGGCGCCTCATGAGCTCTAATGAAATCACGTAACGATGGATATGTTAAACTTTTTTGCTATTCTCTCTATGTTTTTGAATAAGTGGTGTTTAAGATTTTTACAGAAAAGGTTATTTAATTTTCTATTTTTTTTTTTTCAAAAGAAAACATGTTTTCTGATCTATCTCAAGAAAATTCAATCAATAGAAAAATAATTTGCAAAATTCAAACAGTCAAAATAACAAAAAGTACAATTAATTTTTGTATTGATTTGTTTATTTGTAAACCAAAACTCTTCTAAAACATGCACCACTTATTAATTAGAGAACGAATACATAGAGTATCAAAGTCAATGAATACATTTGATAAGGGACAAATCTTGCATCGAAACCAAAAAGGCAAAAACTAATCACCAGAACATATATTATGATTATGAAAATCATTTTTTTATATATTTAAAATGTTTACAACGGTCGGCCACAATCAGGATCACGCAAAAAAAAAAAAATTTATATAAACGTTGGGAAAACTGAAAACCTGTTTCTCAACTAACATAATAATTTTTTCGACTAAACTACCATAAGTTGACTATGAGGTTGATCTAAATTATTCGGCATGGTATCATGTGCCTTAATATTTTTGAATCCATATCATATTTCAAAATGACCGTTGCTAGATGGTCATATATAAAACTATCAAATATCATATAACAAATCTAAAACCAATAAGTAACGTAGATAATCATAAATTTTCAACAATAATCAAATACACGGGAAAACCGGATCATTAGTTATTAATTATGTTGTGTAATCTGTCACGATGAGATAGATGGTTGTATTGGTAAGGTCAATGACTATCGGTACTAATACCAATTGGGTAATACAAAAACATTATATGAGCTGGCATCAAGTCACGGGCCACATGTATAATAACTTCTTTGATACGACTTAGCAAGGAAGTATACCTTGTGCCTTTTGATATTCAATCTTTCAACTATACCCAAGCAGGAAAAAACCAAAGCCATTCCGAGACCCACTATGGATCATCAAAATCTTAAAGTGAAGTTTCCATGCAACCATTGGTTAAGTTTCGTAACGATGAAGTATGCGAGAGAAATTCAACATCGGACATACGCAAGTCGATCACATAATTGCGATGGATGCGGTGAAGCAACTGGCTACGGATTTTACTGTTCAATATGCAGGTTCGGGGCACATATACGGTGCCTCGACTGCCCAGAAGTTATCAACCATCCATGTCACACCAGACATCCTCTCAAGAAAGTCTCAACCAAGACAGTTGGCTATACAGATGGTAAATGCTATTTTTGCAGAGTCTCACTTGGTGATGAGATGTATCACTGCTCCGTATGTAACTTCAGCATAGATTCGGGCTGTTGGATAAACAAGCCACCGGTTACTATATATCGACCAAGGAGCCACAGCCATGCATTCACCCTCATGCCGAGAAAGATCTCCTTCACTTGTAATGCTTGTGGGATGCTTGGTGGCAATAATCCTTACGTTTGTCTTGAGTGTGATTTCATGTTGCATGAAAGTTGTATCGATTTGCCCCGAGTCATCAACATCAATCGTCATGACCACCGCATTTCTCGCACCTATCATCTTGGTCACGGCAATTGGGAGTCATGTGGTGTTTGTCGCGAGAAGATAGACTGGACAGTTGGTGCTTTCTCCTGCAAGCGGTGTCCTCGTTATGCCGTTCATTCAAGGTGTGCAACAAGGAAAGATGTGTGGGATGGGAAAGAACTCGAAGATGAGCCTGAAGAAGACGAAGAAGAAGATCCATACATGGTGATCAACGAGAAAGAAATCATTCATTTCAGTCATGCTGAACATCATCTACGGCTTGGGGATGATAATGTTACCGAGTATGAAGATACGCGGTGTGATGCTTGCCTCTTCCCCGTCAATTCTGATCCATTTTTCAAATGTGTGCAATGTGAGTTCTTCCTTCATAAGGCATGTGCTAGTATGCCTAGGAAGAAACGGAATATCCTACACGAGCACAAGCTTACTCTACTGACATCATCTGGTTTTGAGACGTACAAGTGTTTGTACTGTACTCGGTTAGTCGATGGCTTCAGATACATGTGTGCTTATTACCGCACATGTAGTGATCTTTGCATAGATGCGAGGTGCGCTTCCATTTCTGAGCCTTTTGACCATGAGCTGCATCCCCATCCCTTGTACCGCACTTCGGCAGAGCGTAAAACATGTGGAGCATGTGGTAAAGATTCAGAGTATGTTTTAAGCTGTATTGTTTGTGAGTTCGCTTTAGGAATGGAGTGTGCCACTTTACCAAGGAAAGTGAAACACAGATGTGACGATCATGTTTTATCGTTGCATCATGGAGCTGAAAACTCCAAGGGACAGCTGTGGTGTGATATTTGTGAGGGGAAGTCAGATCCAAACGTCTGGTATTATGGTTGTGATGATTGTGGAGTCACTCTCCATATCAAGTGTGTTCTTGGCGACATGTATCACCTCAAGCCAGGGAACAAATACTGGAATGGTGAACTAGTTCCCTATAACGGTATGACTAGACCTTTTTGCATAGTCTGTCAAAAGCGTTGCATGTTCCCTTTTCTTCTTAAGCGTATTTCTGCCTTTGATTCAACCGTTCTTTACGCTTGTTCACTGGAGTGTGCAGAAGGAAGCCATGGCAAATTTTATTGAAGACCAGATTAACGAAAACGTTGTATGATATTTTCTTTCTATTAATTCCGGCTTTACTACATGATGTCTTTGGGATTCTACTAGAATTTCATTTAATTTGTATCCCGATTCTATTCTTAAGCTTTTTTGTGTGTGTGTGTGTGTGTGTTCAAAAGGCCTTCTGTCTCAAGTATTCTAGTCACATAATTAATTTACATATTTTTAATTGAACATTTTTGTTATGTTTCATGAATATTTAATTCAAAAATTTACTGGAAGTGAATAGATTGGCCCATGTTCTGAATATAATAATTTCTTTCATATGTAGAATCTTAACGAAAGGAAAACAAATGCCATAAAAAATCTGGATATTAGGCCCAAAACAAGGCCCTGTAAGTGATATCTGAGCAGCCCTGGTGAGATTTCTGGACTAGCACGCTTGGCCCTGCCGGAACAATATAAGAACGACCTATATGATTAGGGTTTTCCGCACCGCCTCAAATCACATCTTGCAGCAAAATACCTCTTTCCTGTTAATCTTCTACTCCTCCATCGACAACAAGACAAACATGGGGTACGTTTCTCTCTCCCTCTCTCTCTCTCTCTCTCCGTGGTCCTTCTATCTTGAGATTGATTTAGAGTTTGTTATAGAACTCCTATGGTAGATATTTGGATATTATAGTGTTTCTGTGTTCTTCATTTATACATGAAAACCTTAAGGTTTTCTGACCTATGAATCTCCAAACCTGAATTGCCAAATGATCTCTAAAGCTGAATTGCTTTCTACTTTGGTTTATGGAGTGAAGCTGTGTTCATTTTTTTGTTTGTTTTTGTTTGATTTCATGTTGTATTTTGTGATGCTGATATGGTCTTACAGTAAGACAAGGGGTATGGGAGCTGCGCGCAAGATCAAAAAGGATCGGACTAAACAGAGGTGGGCAGACAAGACGTACAAGAAGGCTCATCAAGGAAATGAATGGAACAAGCCTTTCCAAACTACTTCTCACGCCTTGAGAAAATGTAAGTCTTTACAAACAAACATAGAATTGGCTTTCTTTATCTGAATTTGGTGTTTGATGAGTCTCACTCTGTGTTTGATTATTTGCAGAGGACAAGAGGCTAAGCAGCCTAACTCTGCTATCCGTAAGTGTGTCAGAGTACAGCTTATCAAGAATGGAAAGAAGATTTCTGCTTTTGTCCCCAAGGATGGTTCTTTGAACTACATTGAGGAAAATGTAAGTTGAAAAATCAAAAAGCCTTTTGTAACCAAATTATTAGTTTCATTCAAAATGTTGAATCTATCTTTTTTTGTTTATGGCTGTTGCAGGACGAGGTCTTGGTTGCTGGATTTGGCCGTAAGGGTCATGCTGTGGGAGATATTCCCGGAGTAAGGTTCAAGGTCGTGAAGGTTTCTGGTGTTTCCCTCTCGGCTCTCTCCGATGGAAAGAAGGAGAAGCCAAGGTCTTAAAACAGAAGCCTTCAAGCTTTTTCCAAATTTTGATTGTCATGTGTTAAGCACATTTCGGTAATTCGGTTAAAAACATTTTTTTTTTTTTTTTTTGTTCTTGTGTTCTCTTGTTTTTCTATTTTAAGATTCAAGAACTTGATACTTTAAAATGAAAATTTAATGGGTTTTTGAGTTCGTCCAGACCTTATCATCTGTTATTGGTTTATCTTGATGGTGGTTTGTTCTGCTAAACTTGGATCAATAAACCCATCCTGATGGTTTTTGTACCAATAAACTTGCTTGATCCTTGTAGCATCTAACATTTCGTTCAATGCACTTCAGCTGTTTCACTTACAATTATCCTCGCTGAACCTGAGCCATCTTCAGTTCACTAGAGTTGTGAAAACGAGCTTCAATACCAACGTGTATTGAGCTCAACTCTTCAGTGACAATGTCCTGATACTTCAACTTTTTGAATATCTTATAGAAATGCCCAGAAAATTCCCTTAACAAGTGAGAACGACCACCAACTTGTTAACTCAACAGAAAACTCCATAAGCTGCAACACTTATGACTCCTTCAATCACACAATATCTTTTATGGCTTGTGTCTATAACCATAGACCTGTTGCAGTGACTGAAACACCAATAACACCTCTGCAAAACTTGATTCCCTTGCTAGCTTCTAGGATTTCCTCATGCTCATTGAGATCAAAAACCTTTAATTCCCTTGAATCATATGCAGAATAACCAGAATCATATTAGCCTCTAACCTGAATCTCTTTGATTCAGCATGTAGCCAATCTCACCAACAGCTTACACCATCTGAGATTCACCTCACCAAGGAATCCCAGAACATAACCCATGCTCAAACATCTTGTTAAAACAGAACACACCAGCAGCTTGGAAACCCACTTCCGGTAACCTTTATCCCATGTCTCTTATCACCAAGAGACCTTGTGCTATCCCTGAGACACGCCTTACAGCAACTTGCACATCAACTCTAGAGCCTTTGATGTCTCCTTGAGTTGTAATAACAACCTGCAATACTTCTTCTTGTATGCAGCCTCCACCAAAAACGGCATCATTAACGGTTTCTCATTTGAATCAGAATGCTTTCTCATTCATTAATTCTTCTTTGACATGCCTCTGAAAATGGATGAGCTATCACTTGACTGACCCGTAAGTGACTTTCCCTGAGAAGATACTTATGTAATCTCCTCGTGATGCAACAAAACAACTTTGAACTCCTTAGTTGTTTTCTTCTAAATGCAGCTTACTTTCTCTGCATTTTCATCTTCTTTTAAGGACTCCTCTTTTCCAGCTTTGACACTAGCTTTGAGCTGAGTTGTTTGTCATGCTAGATAAACACCAGTACACATTCTTGAAGTGAGCAGCCAGCTCTGCATCATCAATTTCGTGTCTTCTCTGATGTTGTTTCAGAAACCTGAAACCCTTCTCTAGAAACCTGCAATTCTGTAACGAAAACCTGCAATATGTTTCTAGAAACCTGAAAATCGTTTCTGACAAATCCCACCAACACCCAGATTATAAACCCGTCTGAACTGAATAACCATTGATAACCACAGGAGAACTTGCCTTATTTTACATTACATTCAAAAACAAAACCTTTGTGACTGCAGCGGAGTTAGATATTTTTATATCCCATAACTTGGGTCTTGGGGTTGATGATTTCGGTTCTGATACACAACTTTGAGCCAAAGAACTTGCACTCACCATTTCAGAATCCAGACCGAGTTTAAACTTGTGAAAGACCGTCTCAGCTTGCAGTAAATTCCAATCAGTTTCTTCAGCAACGATTAAGAACACCATCTTCAATAATATGCTTCTTGTTTCTATCTCTGATTTTTCCTCCTGTGCTAACAACACTTTAACTTGTGAGAAACCACAACTTTCTCTCACTATGTTGCAGGTTCTTGTACCGTAGAAGAAATATGATTTCATAAACCCCTGAAAACCACTATACTGTGAATCTCTACTTAAGATACACCTTGATCACATCTCCCTTAGTTACTCAATATAACCCAAGCTTTCTCTGTTGCTGCCTAACTCAAAACCTGCAACTGCTTTGTTCTTCTTGATCTTTGATATGCTGTGTTCGAAATGCATCATGAATCAGCACCATAATGAGTCTTATAACTCTTTCTACTCGCGTGCTTTTCACCAATAGATAGCTTGAATTTCAGCCTGAGACACTCAAGTCTCCACGGTCATTCTCAAAACCAGAGAAAACATAACGATGCTCCACCAAGAAAGAGTCTTATGGCTTCTTTCTCTCTTTAATTTGCACCATTTACCAAGAGCTTCACTCATGAAATCTCAGCCATCCTAAAAGCTTCACTCACGCTTTAGAATCTCCTCGTAAGCCACGAGTTTCTCCTTGCATAAAGCGCAGCCTCCATGACCATCAAACTCAACCACTTCTCTTCTTGACGACAACATGATTCTTGGCTTGAGAGAACCATAGAGCACGCAACCTGGCTCTGCTACCAATAAGTTGTGATTGTAATGAGAAAGTTTACAACTTTAAAATCTAAAGCATTAAACTTTGAAAGAGACATATTCAACTTTGAAAGAGTCATCATTCAAAAAGATTTCACTATGTGGAAGAGAATCTGGCGTACAAAGTTATCATCTTTCATCTTCTTCACTCTTCTTGCTTCCTTCACTTACCGATGACGATCCTCCACTTGTCACCTTCTTCACTGATCTCGACGATAACATATTCAGCTTCGCGAGATTCCGACAGAACCCGGGAGAAGAAGAATAAGAAGAATCTCATTACGAAAGATTCTGTCTCCTCTTTCAGATTATGTCCCTGCGGAAGAAGACATTTCGTCGGAGCTGTGACTTCGATTCCGTTTCTTCCAGTCTCTCCTCCCTACGCTTCTTCTAGCTCGATGGTAAATTTCTTACTTTGATTATTCCAATTTTTCTCGTTTGATTTAAAATTGGGTTCACGGTTAATCGCATAATATGAATGTCGAATTTCCCCAAATGGTTGAACATTAGGGCTTATCTAGAATTTGATGGAGTTTAAGATCCTCTAATTGTTCTAAAATTCCCTTAAATATTAGGATGATTTAAAAGGATTGCGTCCTCCAAAGCCAGATTGGTATGAGGAGCTCTTTGCTTGGTCTATGAATACAGAAATGGAATCTTACGAGAAAGAGGTTTTAGTTTCTTTCATCAGTTTGATGAATTTTTTTTTGAAATTTTGATGTTACATTCCTTTGTTTGTCATATTCTTGATATGTTCTGCTTTTGTCAGATTTCTGGTTACAAGATGAAACTCTTTCATAAATTGGTGGGAAAGGCAGAAAAGGTTTTAGAGATTGGCATTGGAACAGGTCCCAATTTCAAGTACTACTCCACCATTCCAAACATCTCTGTTCTTGGTGTTGATCCAAACGCTAAAATGGAAAGTTATGCGCGTAAATCCGCTGCAGAAGCGGGTTTGAAACCCCAAGAATTCAGCTTCATTCACGCGGTAAAATCTGTGCTATATATATATATATATATATGTGTGTGTATGACATCACTGATATGAAACATTTGACTGTTAAAATCTTATGGATTAGGTCGCAGAATCTATACCATTAGAAGATGCATCGGTTGATGCAGTTGTGGGGACTCTAGTGCTTTGTTCGGTCTCAGATGTCACTCAAACGCTCAGTGGTAACTGTTTCACTTCCTTAAAATCTTAAGAGAACAATGCTCAAAGATTAGTTTGGTTTGTAACTTTGTATGGTTTTGTTACAGAGATTAAACGGATTCTGAGACCGGGTGGGGTTTACATTTTTATAGAACATGTTGCAGCTGAAGGTAATCTCTATTTTGACTCGAGAAAAAAAAAAGCTGGATCAAGATTTTGCTGTTTTGATGTGTAGTAGATGGAACATTGCTGAGGTTAGTGCAGAATGTGTTGGATCCATTGCAACAAGTTGTGGCAGATGGATGTCACTTGACGAGGCAAACCGGAGATTACATTTTAGAAGCCCGGTTCAATGGCGGCGCAGATGTTATAAAGGTTTCTCTTCCTAGCTTAGCTTACTTAAGCTCTCATGTCTATGGTGTTGCTTACAATTAAACAAGAATGAATTAGTCTCTAAAACCCAATCTAAGGTATGATGATGATTGTACATACATATTCAATGATATAAAAATCTAAATAGATGGTTGTAAACTATTTATAGGGTTTTGTGAAAAAAAAACTCTAAACTATATTATTTTTGCAAGAAAAATCCTCGCCTCAAACCATCTATCTTTAAAGTCATACGCAAAATAAGTCCTCAAGTTATATCGATGACATCATCCAAAAAAAAATGTTTTAAATAGACCTCAGACTTCGGGTTTCGGTTCGGGTTTGAGTCGAGTTTTTCGGATTTCAGGTTTTTGGATTTAAAGATATAGAAACCGTTCGAATTTTTTAAAGTGTCGGTTCGGGTTCGGATTTTGTTGGGTTAGGTTCGGGTTTTTTTGGGGTTTTTTAAAAACAAATATCAAAATTCTTGGGTTTGAGATATAAAAACCATTTGGATTTTTAAAATTTCAATTTGGGTTCGATTCGGGTATTTTTGGGTGGGTTCGGGTTCGGATAAAATTCGCAGGCCTAGTTTTAAATGTAAAGAAACTAAATGTAAATCTGAACCGAATCCAAACGGAAATTTTAAAAAATCCAAACGGTTATTATATCTCAAACCCGAAAAACCCGAAACCCGAAAAACTCGAAAAAAAAACTTTAAAAAACCCAAAAAACCTGAACTGAATCCGAAAAAGTCCGAACAGAACCCGAACCAAAACTTTAAAAAACCCGAACGGTTTCTACATTTTTAAATCCGAAAACTTGAAACCCGAAAAACTAAACCCGAAGTGAAACCCGAAGTCTCAGACCTATTTAAAACGCTGTTTTTTTTATGATGTCATCGATATAACTTGGGGGCGTATTTTGCGTGTGACTTTAAAGGTGTATGGTTTGATTTGCATTTTTTTAAGGTGAGAGTTTTTCTTGCAAAAATAATATAGTTTGGAGTTTTTTTTGCATAAAACCCTATTTTATACAAGGAGCGTTTCTTTTTCTTTTTAATTTTTTGCTAAAAAAAAGGGAAATGGAGATGCGGGGTATCGATCCCCGTACCTCTGGCATGCTAAGCGAGCGCTCTACCGTCTGAGCTACATCCCCTGTTGTTGATTATAACAAGCTTTTTGGACACATGAATGCAATCGTATGGATCTTTTTTCAGGCATGTCCAAAAATGGGGTGCGCGGTCTATTCCCCCTTCAACTATACGCTATAAATCGGTTTCCACCTGAACTTTCTAGTACCGCCCAATTCCACCCAATCTTTTTTTCGCTATCGGGTCCCCCATTTGCGTTTCAATCGCATAATCTTTAAACTCGATTTCGGATATTAAAACGCAAATGTGGGAAGCGACAGCGAAAAAAAGATTAGGTGGAATTAGACGGTGCTGGAAAGTTCATGTGGGAACCGATTTATAGCGTATAGTTGAGGGGGGAATGGGCCGTCAATAT
>OVBJ01000758.1:0-42837 GCA_900406535.1 Noccaea bulbosa | reverse complement strand
CCCTATATTACTAATAACTTTTGTGTTCTAGTGGTTACTGGTTGTTGAGAACTATTGTGTAACGTATACAAAATACTTGGATAAAAAAAACTTAGACAAATGTAAACACATGTAAGTAAGGTGAATATATATGTAAGCCTTGTGTATGTACATTTACAGGAAGTGGAGCTTGATGCAGCAAAAGCAAAGGTGGAGAAAGTTAGAGAAGAAAACGAGAAGTTAAAGCTCTTACTCTCTACGATTCTTACTGATTACAACTCTCTTCAAATGCATGTCTCCAACTTTATCCGACAACAACATGAAGCTTCTACGGAGCTAGACAATAATGATCACGACGATTCCGGGATAGATATATCTCTTAGGCTTGGAAGATCAGAGATTAGGATCTCCAAAAATGAGCAAGAAGTAAAGAAGATTAGTACTGACAATGAGAACAAGGAAGGGACAGAGAAGAAAAGATATGCACTCGGTTTAGGATTTCGGATTCAAAGTTTTGAAGATCCGAAGAGTACCACTGATCAGACCATGAAGTTAGATTATATTACTAGAGATGTTAAGAATGGTAACGCGGAGAATAAATGTGTACCTTCGCGGAAAGATGTCAAAACTGCTAGATATGAAGATCAACTAGATGTTTTGGAAGCTCATGAACAACCAAGTTTGAAGAAAACTAGGGTTTGTGTGAAAGCACCATGTGAAGACCCATCGGTACGTATACCAAACCATATAATGATACGTTATATATATACATCTTTATTTTAGATGTAACATGTACCATATATCTTATATTTTGCATGAATGTATAGATAAACGACGGTTGCCAATGGAGGAAATACGGTCAAAAGACTGCAAAAGCGAATCCTCTTCCACGAGCCTATTATCGCTGCTCCATGTCCTCTAATTGTCCCGTCAGAAAACAGGTACAAAACATTCTACAATATTCACAAATCAAAAATTCGAATTTGATTCTGTTAGTATAAATGTATAATCCGTAATCTTCAACAATAAGAACCGGTTAAGGTGATGCCACTAGTCAAATAAAAATTTATTTGCATCTTACAAAATTTGAGGTGACTATATTATGATGAATATTAATTGCTTCCAACTTTAATCATTTATTTCTTCCGACTATAAGAAAATGCGATTTGTGTAGGTGCAAAGATGCGGAGAAGATGATACATCGGCTTATATGACTACATACGAAGGAAATCACGACCATCCTCTTCCCATGGAAGCAACTCACATGGCTGCCGGAACTTCCGCCGCCGCCTCATTATTACAATCTGGCTCCTCTTCCTCCGCAAGTCTAAGCTATTACTTCCCTTTTCACCACTTCTCTGTCTCCACCACTAACGCCCACCCTACCGTAACACTTGACCTCACACGACCAAACTATCCCAGTCACTTACCAAACTACCCTCTTTCATCCTCATCTCTCAGCTTCTCTTCCTCTGATCGCCCATCTATGTCGAACAGTCGTACCTTGAGCTTCAATAGCTTGAGATCACAAGCTCCCTTGAATACATATTCACATTTATCCCATCAAACCAGACTCTCTGGACAACCGTAACCATATATAATATTGGTAGTGTACATGTTTTTTTGTTCTTTGTCATCTATGTTCTCATTTTTTTTTTTTTTAAATCATGGACTTCCAACTCAAAGAAACGAGTAGGTTAATCCATTTTCATACTATATTGTGTTAGATTTATCTCTATGTGTGATATTTCTAACAGCTTCTCTAGTAGAACGAATTTGTTTTGAATGCGAAGAAGCATATATAGTTTGTAGATATTGAAGTATCTTAATAGGTTTTAAAGCTTTGTAATTGTAAGTTTGAAAGTATAAGCTTTATCGTTTGCTAAAAGAATCGATAGTATAATCTGATTTCTCTAGCCCACAACTTTGTAGCTGATGGAGTAGCGGAAGCTATGTAATGAAAGAAAGAGGTTGATAGAGATTGAGAGTGCTCCTCTCAGCGCTAAGCAAAGCTCAGCTCTTCGGGAAACTTGATTTTCCTCTTTTTGATTTTTTTATTAATCAATACCAAAGTCTGAATCTTAAACAAAAGCCTAGACGAATCCTAAAACAAAAAGGAAACAGAAAACTCAAAACGCTCCAATAATTTTTTCTTTTTTAAAATAATAATTTTAACTTAACCGAGTAATAAATACATGCTTTTATAAACGTTCTTACAATAGGTGTTGATAATTCCATTTTTTTAACTTTTGAATACAAATTATGGGAACATGAAACCAAATATCACGTTGTAAATTTGGGTTTTTTTGTGTTGTGGGGTTTTGATCTAGGGTTTCCAATTTGAATCCTAATTGGTTCTGTCTAATCTGAATTTGCCCTTTTGTTTTGTTTTTGTCAAATTTCGCAGTCAACGTGTGCAGATATGGCTACTGAGGAAGGTGTTCCTACGGCTAACCAAGTCTCTGATGCTTTTGTTTTTATACTATATTATTATGTTAGGTTTATTGCTATGTGTGATATTCTAACAGCTTCTCTAATAGAACAAATTGGTTTTATATCATATGCGAAGCATATAGTTTGTAGATATTGATGTATTTTAACTGCTAATAGCTTTTGTGATTATAATAAGCTTGTTATACAAAAACAATTTGCTACAACTATTTTCGTAAAGGTCTTGTATATGATATGATAAGATATTTTTAATTCACTATATATCAGCTTTTTCATCAGCTTTTTCATCTCTACATGACTACACCTCTTAAAATACCATAACTCCATTGTAGGCCAGGCCCATATAAAAAACTGAGATAGGCCCATCCGAGTCAGAAGGCTCCGATTGTAGCGCCGTTCACACTCTTTGACACACGACCACTTAACAGAGTAACACGTGTCATTTCACTGAAGTGAAGCATCTTAATTAGGGCGCGCGTAACCGCCAGAAAAGCGAAACCAAAGGTTCCAAAACTCCGCATTTCCGACCACGAAACCACACCACTATCNTCCCCTTTTTTTTTTTTTTTTTTTTTTTTTTTTTAAAGAAAAGAAAAAGATTTTTTTTTTCCTTCTTGTTCGTTTCGAATCTGGAATCAACGTAGATTTCTGTCGGATTTTTCAATCGAATCGACATTTTTCCGCAGACGACATCAATATGGCGGGAAGTGAGAGTGAAGATAAAGAGATAAGATCGACGGTTTCGAGCTGCGAGGCTTATTTCGAAAAAGTGCAATCGAGGAAGAATCTTCCCAAATCTCTTCAAGAAACCCTAAACTCTGCCTTCGCCGGAATCCCCGTCTCCTCCTTCCCTCAAGTCCCCGGCGGCAGAGGTAAAAAAAAAAAAAAAAAGAATAAAATCCCATTTCTTCGATTTCCCTCGAACAATGTTTGTGAAATTTTTATTTTTCTTTGGATTAAAAAAAAAAAAAAAAAAAAAAATCAGAAGTTTCCAGAATTCTAGGTTAAATTTCGAAACTTTACTTACTAAATTTTGAATTTTGGGAATCGGATTCATGAATTTCAGTGATTGAGGTTCCGGCGGAAACATCCGTGTCAGAAGCAGTAAAGATCCTATCAGACAGCAAGATTCTCTCAGCTCCTGTGATTAACACAGACCACGAGACTTCTCTAGATTGGAGAGACAGATACTTAGGAATCATCGACTACTCTTCGATCATCCTCTGGGTGCTGGAGAGCGCAGAGCTCGCCGCGATCGCGCTATCCGCCACGTCAGCAGCCGCTGCTGGTGTCGGCGCAGGAGCCGTTGGAGCTCTCGGCGTCGCGGCGCTCGGCGTAGCCGGTCCTGTAGCTGCCGCTGGGATCGCGGCGGCTGCGGTTGGAGCCGCCGTCGCTGGCGGCGTCGCGGCTGACCGGAAAGATGCTCCAACCGCTGCTGATAGGTTGGGGAAAGATTTCTATCAAGTCATTCTTCAAGAAGAGCCTTTCAAATCAACCACGGTATAAGAAGATTTTCGAGAACCGGAAACAGATTTTTCGATAACCGGAAAAATGTCGGTTTGGTTTATGAATCTTATGATATAGTTTCTGATTTTGGATTTTTGATGATTTTTTTTCAGGTGAGAACGATACTGAAGTCGTTTAGATATGCGCCGTTTCTTCCGGTATCAACAGAGAGTTCGATGTTGAGTGTATTGTTGCTACTGTCGAAATACCGGTTAAGAAATGTACCGGTGATTAAACCGGGAGAACCGGATATCAAGAACTACATTACTCAGTCTGCGGTTGTTCATGGTCTTGAAGGCTGCAAAGGCAGAGATTGGTTCGATCACATCTCCGCTCTACCGATTTCCGATCTCGGCGTCCCTTTCATGTCGCCGGACCAGGTATAAGAAAATCGAAACTCTGTTAACCGACATTTTCGATCGCAGATGCAAAACCGGTTTAATCGAGTTTTCTTTGGGGGGGTTTAGGTGATTAGCATTGATAGCGAAGAGCTGATTCTTGAAGCATTCAAGAGGATGAGAGACAACAACATTGGTGGTCTTCCTGTTGTTGAAGGAACAGAGAAGAAGATTGTTGGAAACATAAGCATGAGAGACATTAGATATTTGCTTCTACAGCCTGAAGTCTTCTCAAATTTCAGGCAACTTACGGTGAGGAGTTTCGCGACGAAGATTGCAACGGGAGGAGAGGAATACGGTTTAGCGATTCCTGCGATAACGTGTAAGCCGGATTCGACTTTAGGGAGTGTTATAAACAGTTTGGCTTCGAGGTCGGTGCATCGGGTTTATGTAGCAGCTGGAGATGAGAATGAGCTTTATGGGGTGATCACGCTGAGGGATGTGATCTCTTGCTTCGTGTCAGAGCCTCCAAACTACTTTGAGAACTGTCTTGGCTTCTCGGTTAAAGAAATGCTTAACCGATGATGAATGATGGTGATGATCTCTTCTTGTTTCTCAAGCTTTTTTAATGTCCTCTGTTTTTTTTATTTACTTCTTTCTTGGTTTGCTGTTGTCTTTGTTTTCCCGTTTGTAGCCATTTTGAGTTTTAAAGTTTCCTCTTTTAAACTTTGAAAATGCATTATAAAGTTGGAAACTTGCTCAAGTTTTGAACTATGCCATGACAGTAGACTAAACTTTCAAACTCTAAATGGCTTGCTGTTAACGCTTAAGAGGATCATTCAACGCAGATTTAAAAGACAACTTCAAGACTCAAAAGGTTTTTATACTTTTGGAACTTCGATGACAAAAAAGAAGGAAAAAGTTTGGAACTTTCTGAAACAATATTAATTTAAATAAGAAAGTTTCCTTCATGCATACGGTTTGATTGGCACCTTCAAGAGTCAAGACTTCAGCTTCCGCGGCGACCCAATCCTAATATTGGAGAAGTATAGTACACTATATATTATCGACCCAATATTAGTTGTTCCATGCCCTCATTTTCGTGATATCAAATCTTGCTTAAGTACTGTCATGTGTGTGTATTGTAACTCTTTAATAATCTTAAAGGCTATGTTGTTCATCAAGAGCATCACCGTCCTGCTTGTTTGTGAGAAATTTGTGATTAGTGAAGACAGAAGATAAATGATTTATGTTCTGCTTGAAGATCTTAGTTACGTTCCTCTTTAGTTATGTAAAAAAAGACAAAACTAGATCAATCATGGTACCTATATAGATCTGAAAATGTTCTTAAGATACGTAATTATTGTATATGGCAACTGAGTCAAAACTCCAACGAAACAGAGTGTCCAACTATGAACTGAAAATAGATCAGTTACATTGCTTTTCTTTACATGAAAGATGCTCATAACTCACCCGATTTGTTGCGAAACCGCTCGATAATTGGTATAAACTTTAGGTGCCAATATGCCACCTAGAGTCCCCCCAAACACTTCAGTGTTCAACAGATTACTCTCTCAGTAGATATTATACAACTAAGTATGAACAATGAAGCGTTTAAGGGAACTCAAGGGGACATTTGACTCTTCATATATATTCTCTCTTTTAGTAATGCTTCTTCTCTTACTCAATGACATTAGTCACAACCCAAAGTGCATATTTATATATACTTCTCCATGTTATGTTTTTCCTCTTTTTTTGCAGTGGAATTTCTTAGGGAGGGACCATAGTCCATAGTTTATATATTCTCCATTATTTGAAGATTCCCCAAGTCAGAATTTGGGGAATAAGGAGCTTAGAGCATATAAATATCTCAATCAGTTTGCCACAGAAGCACATTATTCACAAGATCTTTTGTGCGTTAGATCTTATTCTACTTTTTTTTTTCTCCCTTCATGTAACTGCGTGGGTTTTCCAACTTTCTTATAATAGATATGCTTTATTTATTTAACCAAAAAATATGACAGCTTCTTACAACAATGAAATTCTACAAAACTAACCTAGAAAAATATCAAGCAAATTGACCCTTGATCTTTTATTATAGCTGATTTAGCAACTCAGTAGCGACATATTATTAATTTATCTATAGCAAAAACCAGTTAAAAAATGAGTAATTAACACTCGATAATTCCATATGTTAGGAATTTGACATTGACGTGGACATTATATCTAGACGTGTTATAAATATCACTTTGAAACCGAAGATAAGACTTTATTAAAACATATAAAGAACT
This sequence comes from Noccaea bulbosa, assembly GCA_900406535.1. Taxonomy (NCBI): domain Eukaryota; kingdom Viridiplantae; phylum Streptophyta; class Magnoliopsida; order Brassicales; family Brassicaceae; genus Noccaea; species Noccaea bulbosa. The sequence goes on along the minus strand of OVBJ01000758.1, from coordinate 36,272 downwards.
CAGGCCAACTCCACTCATTATAGTAATCGGTTTTGAGTTGCAAGCTCAACAGAATTATCGCTATTCTAATCTTGTTTAGCAACGGAATTACAGTAAATTATGTTATGATGGATTGGGAGCATAAGATTAATTTGGTCCGTTGCCAAATTTACAAATTCTTATGTATCGATGATATATTATAATATTGGAGCAGTATATTATATATGGGTACAAAACAAGCAAAGTATTCATATGTGGATTTGCATGTATGTGAGTGTATAGTACATGTACATTTATTGGCATCTATGTCCGTATAATATGATGTGATGTTTCTTATCTTACAAAAAGCTGAAAAGAAAAAAAATAGAATTATGCACTTTTCTTGAAAATTTTGATTCCTCACCTAAATCCATTAACCTCAATTCACGTCCAGGTTCACAATGCTTCCAACTGTATAAATAGAAACGCCATTCCCTTCAAATTTTTCAAACCCTAAACTAAACTTACCAACTGCACCGAAATATACATACAATATAGTAGCAATACATTGGTAATGTAATATAGGTAAACAAACATCATTTTGATCGGATGTTTCCTAGAGTTCCTCTGAACACTTCATTGGAGATACCACTTTTTTTATCAAGTGTGTTCCACTGAAGTGTTTGGGGGAACTCCCGGACTCATTCGGTAAGTTTTGCCGCAAAGATTGCAACCGGAGGAGAGGAATACGGTTTAGCGATACCTGCGATAACGTGTAAGCCCAATTCGACTTTAGGGAGTGTTATAAACAGTTTGGCTTCAAGATCGGTGCACCGGGGCTATGTAGCGGCTGGAGATGGGAACGAGCTTTATGGAGTTATCACATTGAGGGATGTGATCTCTTGTTTCGTATCAGAACCTCCCAACTACTTTGAGAATTGTCTTGGCCTCTCGGTTAATGAATGATGATATCTTGTTGTTTCTCAGCTTTTTATTGTCCTCTGTGTTTTTTTCTTGGTTTGTTGTTGTCTTTGTTTCCATTTTTATATCCATTTTGAGTTTTAAAGTTTCGTTTTTTTTTTTAACTTTGAAAATGCTTTATAAATTTGGAAACTTGCTTAAGTTTTGACCTATGCAATAACAGTGAAAGTTCGGAGATTTAAAAGACTAAACTTTAAAACGCGACAGGATCATTAAGCTAAAACAGAGAAAAATCGAAGATTTAAATTAAAGACAAAACTTTAAAACTAAAAAATGGTTCGGTTTTGAACCTCGTTGACTAAAAAAAGGTTCGGTTTTTGTTTTAATGATATAACTTTTTTGTTTTAGTGTCATTTTGAACAAGTGATGCTTTCTAATTTAATTAATTTTTTAAGTTAACATCGTTTTAACAAATGATACAAAATAAACGACACTAATAAATGGTTTTCTTGCTAGAGCATCACCATCGTCCATGCCTTTGATCTCGCCACGTACCATCGTCCTGAGTCTTGTTTATTAATGAATTAGTGATTAATGTACACAGAAGATAAATGATGTATGTTATGTTTCAAGATCTTAGTTAACGTTTCTGTGAGGTCTAAACCCGAACTCTCTCAAGAACACTCTCGCTCTCAATGAATCGAAGATAAAAGCAAGAAAGAAAGTAAACGTAATGAATAACAGGGCACACAGGATTTGGTAACCCAGGAGTTCGTTGCCTACTCTCCTGGGGCACGGCTTCGCCGGCAATCAACTCAGATCGGCAAACTCGCCGTCTGTATTTCCGATTACAACCTCCGTGTCTCTCTCTTTCTCTCTCTACCCTTCTCTACTCTTTTCTCCCTCTAATGAAGTGTTACACCGAGAAGTCACTCTTATCCATAATGAGGATAAGATCTAAGCTTTATACAAACACCAGCTTAAGGTCAGCCTAAACTAGCACGTGCATCAAAGGCACTTGACCTATGAGAGTGAGACACCTGTACAAACCGTTGTAACGACTTAACGACCCTCGAGCTATAAACTCAGCTCAAGACTAACTTCTTCTTGAGGCTACTAAAGCTTGAACCTCTCCACTGATCTATGTCTACATTCTTCAAATCTCCACCTTAGACATTGATCACAGACTTGGTGGAATCTCCTCTTGCACCCTTCACCGGATACTCGCATCCTCACTTGGATGCAACCTTCAATCTTTTGAAACACGAAGCATCTTCAATGCTTCCCTCAACTTGTAAACTGGTAGAACTTTCGTGAAAATATCTGCTGGGTTATAAGCAGTAGGAATCTTCAAGACTTTAACTTCACCACAGCTAATCAAATCCCGAATAAAGTGATACTTGACCGCCACATGCTTGGTCCTCTCATGATGTACTGCGTTCTTTGACAGTGCTATAGCACTTTGAGAATCACAGTGAACCTCCACTGAATCTTGACTAAACCCAAGCTCTTCTGCAAAACGTTTCAGCCAAACACCTTCTTTGACTGCTTCTGATAACGCGATGTACTCAGCATCTGTCGTTGACAATGCCACAACCTTTTGCAAAGTAGATCTCCAGCTGATAGTGTTAACACCTGCAGTAAAAACCATACCTGTGATTGACCGGCGGTTGTCCTGATCCGCTGCATAATCCGAGTCACAATAACCTCTGATAATGAAATCTCCTTTGTTCCTGTAGCTCAGCTTCATATTTGTCTTTCCTCTGATGTAACGCAACAACCATTTCACTGCAAGCCAATGCTCCTTGATCGGTTTTGACATGAACCGACTGATCAAACCCACTGAATAAGCTAAATCAGGCCGAGTACCAACCATTGAGTACATGATACTACCAACAGCACTCTGATAAGGAACCTTTTCCATAAAATCTGCTTGATTGAATAACTCTGAATCAGTAGCAGACTTCAACTTGAAATGCGCTCCCATCGGTGTTGAAACTGACTTAGCTTGCTCCATATTGAAATTCGATAAAACTTTCATCAGATAACTCTCCTGCGATATCCACAAGCTGCCCTTGACTCTGTCTCTGACTATTTCCATGCCCAAAACCTTCTTAGAATCTCCAAGATCCTTCATTTCAAACTCTGACCTGAGAAGCGCCTTAAGCTTGTGAACTTCACCTTTATCAACTGAGGCTATTAAGATGTCGTCAACATATAAAAGCAGATAGATGTATATTCCGCTTTCAAGCATCTTAAAATAGACACAGCTATCGTACTTGCTCCTGAAGTATTTACTGGACAGCATGAAGTCATCAAACCTCTTATTCCACTGTCTTGGGGATTGCTTCAAACCGTATAATGACTTCTTCAGCAGACAGACCTTATCTGGATACTCCTTATCAACAAAACTCTCTGGCTGATCCATGACTATGAACTCATCAAGATAGCCATGAAGAAAGGCTGTCTTAACGTCCATTTGCTGTAACTCCATGTCGTAATGCACCACCGCTGATAAAATATATCTGATTGACACATGCTTCACAACCGGTGCAAAGATCTCTTGATAGCCGATACCTTCCTTCTGTGAGAAGCGCTTGGCTACTAGCCTTGCCTTATATCTCGGATCTTCAACTCCAATTATTCCTGGTTTCCTCGTAAATATCCATTTACAGCCGATAGGTTTCTGATTCTGCGGTTTGTCTATTAAAATCCATGTTAGGTTCTTCATCAGTGAACTATACTCATCTCCTGCTGCCGCCATCCACAAATCACTGTCAGGATCCAGCATTGCTTGCTGAAAACTATGTGGAACTGAGCTTACGTCTTCAGATAATAAACAGATGAAGCCTGCAAAATCATCCTCAGTATCTTCACCTGTACAGTCATAGTCGCTGAGTCTCACTGGTGGCCTAGTCGGTCTCCTTGTCCTATCCCGTACTAACTGGTAGCTGCCGATATCTGACTCTGCACTGTCTCTGTTTGCATCCTGCGAGGACTCTCAAGCAGCCTCAGAAATCTGTTATGTTCCTGTAACCTGGCTCTGATACCAATTTGTGAGGTATAAACCCGAACTCTCTCAAGAACACTCTCGCTCTCAATGAATCGAAGATAAAATCAAGAAAGAAAGTAAACGTAATGAAAAACATAGCACACAGTATTTGGTAACCCAGGAGTTCGTTGCCTACTCTCCTGGGGCACGGCTTCGCCGGCAATCAACTCAGATCGGCAAACTTGCCGTCTGTATTTCCAATTACAACCTCCGTGTCTCTCTCTCTCTCTCTACCCTTCTCTACTCTATTCTCCCTCTAATCAAGTGTTACACCGAGAAGTCACTCTTATCCATAATGAGGATAAGATCTAAGCTTTATACAAACATCAGCTTAAGGTCAACCTAAAACTAGCACATGCATCAAAGGCACTTGACCTATGAGAGTGAGACACCTGTATAAACCATTGTAACGACTTAACGACCCTCGAGCTATAAACTCAGCTCAAGACTAACTTCTTCTTGAGGCTACTAAAGCTTGAACCTCTCCACTGATCTATGTCTACATTCTTCAGTTTCTCTTTAGTTATGTTACAAAGACAATACTAGATCAATCCTGATAGCAATATAGAGCTGCTGAAAATGTTCTGAAAGTACATTATGTATATGAGTTAAAATTCCAATGAAACAAAATGTTTAACTATGAAATGAAAATGACTCATTCATGATAGTAATATGGATCAGTCACATTGCTTTATCTCTTAACAGAAAGATGCTCATAACTCACCCGATTGCGAAACCGCTCGCAATGATTGGCATAACCTTAATTTGGTGCCAATATGCCACCTAGAGTTCCCCCAAACACTTCAGTGTTCATTAGACTGATTTTATCGGTAGATATTATAAAAGCTATGTGTGAACAATGAAGCGTTTAAGGGAACTCAAGGGGACATTTGACTCTTCATATTATCTCTTTTGGTTATGCTTCTTCTCTTACTCGATGGCATTAGTCACAACTCAAACTGCATATTTATATATACTTTTGCATGTTAACTTTTGTAGTGGAATTTCTTAGGGAGGGGCCATAGATTATATATTCTCCCATTATATGTAAAATCACGCTGGAATTTTTTGAAGATGAACCAAGTCGGATTTGGGGAATAAGTAGGTTAGAGCATATAAATATCTCAATCACCAGAGAAGCACATTCTTCAGAGGATATTTCGTGTGGTAGATCTTATTGTACTCTTTTTTTACCTTCGTATAACTAAAACGCTAATGTGTAGGTTTTCCTAATATGGTTTAGCAACTTTCTTATAACAAAAAAAAATATGACAACGTCTTACAATAATGAAATTCTACAAAATTAACGTTAAAAATTATCTCACAAGGAAGAAGCAATTTGACTCTTGACCTTTTATTATAGCTGATTTAGCAACTTACTAGCGACATATTTATATATGGCAAAACCAGTTTAAAATGAGTAATTAACGATCGATATATATGTTAGGAATTTTACACTGATACAAGGGACATTAAGTCAATCCACTTATTGACAATAAATTTTTAGGTCTGCATATGATTTCGAGATGGGATGGAAGAATCATCATCTCTAGGAGACGTCAGAAATCTCGCGTTGAAAATTACGATGGAAGAAGAATCCACTCATTATACCAATCGGTTTTGAGTATGAAGCTCAAGAAATTTAACATGATCTATTGGCAAATTATAATTATACATACTATTATTGTTTAGCAACGGATCTACTAGTAAACAATGTTATGATGGATTGGCAACATAATGTTAATTTGGTTCGTCGCTAAAATTTACAAATTCTGTCTCTTAGTGATATATCCTAAAATTGGAGCAGTGTAGAATATGGGCACAAAAGAAGCAACGCATTCATTGTGCCTTTAGCATGTATGTGAGTGTACATGTACATTTATTGGCATCTTTGCCTGTATAATGTGATGTTTCTTATCTTGCAAAAAGCTGAAAAGCAAAAAAAGATTTATGCACTTTTCATGAAAATTTTGATTCCCTTACCTAAATCCCTTAACCTTAATTCACGTCCAAGTTCACAATGCTTCCAACTGTATATATAAAAACGCCAATCCCTCCTATTTTTTCAAACCCTAAACCAAAATTACCTATTCCAACCAAAATATTCATACAATACATTGGTAATGTAATATAGAAAAAAAACATCATTTTTGTCGGATGTTTCCTAGAGTTCCTCTAAACACTTCATTGGAGATACCATTTTCTATAAATTAAAGTGTATTCCACTGAAGTGTTTGGGGGAACTCCTGGACTCATTCGATTTTTAGTTCATTGGACTAAATTTTCTTTAGACTGAGTCTGGTCCAGACCATAGACAGAGAAACCCATGGCTTTGGTTTCATTTGTTTGCTTTGGGGTAAAGTCGGGTTTTAGATTTTTAAACCTAATTTTTGGAGAAGATATTTTTGAATATTTTATCATTAACATTAAAATATGCAAAAAAAAAAAAAAAAAAGGTCATAATATATAGGTGAGGGCTGTGAGGCCATCAGAGACGACGTTAAACAGGCCTGACATACTATATAATCAATCATTTTACATATTCTGGTAAGACTTTATATTTGATTTGTACGGTGTTGGCTAAAGGCTAATTGAGGTGAGGGATCAGATATTGAAATTAATCTACCGTTGTTTGTATTACTAATTGATTTACCGTTGTTGAAGTGCTTTTTTTTGTTTTTCTTCTCAGGTAATTTGTCTTCTTTGAATCTTGATCGCTCTGTTGTATAGCAATTCTGTCAAGAGAGAAGCCCCCATTACTAATTACGTATCATCATGGCATTATTTGTACGTTTGTAATGTTTGTAATTACGATAATCCTATGTATTCTTCTTATAAGCATATGTTTGGCGTTATAAATAATGAAGAAAGGTGTCACAGATACAAAAGTGCAATTCTAGTAGAAATTACTCAGACTACCACTAATTTATCCGTAAATAATTAGACTAGCTTCTAATAAACATTATTTACTAGACTAACTCTAATTTAGGGTTTAAGTTTTTGAATTTAGGTTTTTGGGCTAGGGTTTAGATATTGGATTTAAGATTTATATTTTTAGGTTTAGTTTTTTGGGTTTAGGATTTAGATTTGGGTTTAAGGTTAAGATTTTGTGTTTAGGGTTTATATTGTGGGTTTAGTGTTTTTGGGTTTAGGGTTTAGTTTTTTGGGTTTAGATTTTAGATTTTCGATTTAGGGTTTAGTTTTTAGGTTTAGAGTTTAGATTTTTGGGTTTAGGGTTTAGGGTTTAGGGTTTAGTTTCAAAAAATAAAACTGTCACCATGTAAAGAAAGTCTGTCACTATGTAAAAAACTCATTGTGGTGACAGATTTATATTACATCTACCATAATCTGTCGTCATTAACACTTAGAAAAATAATCTAGCACTTCATGTTTTCGGAAATCTGTCGGAGGTTAACCAAATAAGTAAAGAAAGTCTGTCACCGTAATTTAAGTCTGGCAGACCTAAATAACTCTGTTGCATCAGTAGCAATAAATCTGACAAATAAGTCTGGCATAATAAGCAAAACTGTCGCAAAAGATAAATCTGTTGTTTCGTTATAAGGTAAATATGTCATATAAATGAAAAATCTGTCATCAAAAATAAAAAGATTAGTAATTTTAAAATAATTTGTGTCAATTTAGTAATAAACATACAAATTTCTGCTATTTTAGTAATTTTTGCCATTCTAATATGAACAAAGAAGATTGTATTTATACGGAAACAACAATAAACAATGTGATGGTGATTATGAAAAAAGAGAACATTATCGGCCATAATTATAATTAGTTTATAACTTACAACGCTTCTCAATTTTCGGTAAAATTAATCTTCTAGTACTTTTTGACATGATACATAATCTCCCATACCGGATCGGATCTTGGCTGAATGGATCAGATCATATGAATAAAGAGAGTTGTCTACACAATCGTAAACCACCGCCAAACGAAAGCTCACTCAATTTCAAATACGATGGCAAAATTTAAACTTCATATATTGGATTCTTCTTCGTGATCTTCCATCATTACTTTGTCTGCATCCAAATACTTTCTTTTGGATTTATAACCTTTGACATATGAAAAAGTTCCCAACAAAACAAAAAAATTGACATATGAATTATGTACTTTGAACCAAGGATAATTTATTATTTGATTTGAAGACAATCGAGACGCTGAGGAATGAATAATTCTAGAGCACAATTTGGGACTTAATTAGTTACTCCTTCGGATTTCTAGTACGAAATGAGAGGTTACTTATAGGTTACTTTTAATATATCACCACATGGGATAGTTATATCTTGGATGTGTAACAGCAGACACTGAGACACACATACCATCGTTTAGATATAATTCACTCACTCTAAACATACACTGAACTTTAGTNTTTTTTTTTTTTTTTTTTTTTTTTTTTTTTTTTTTTTTTTTTTTTTTGCGGGAACGACCCCTAAATCAATCATATTGTGGCATAAGCTATGATTTGAAATGAAAAAGTAATAGTTTTACAGACATTCAAATCATAGCAAACATAAATGGTGTTAATCTTTGCTGGCAAGCTAAACTAACCAAGATTAGTATAGTACGAAATTACAGTTTAAAAATTATATCCTTTCAACATGAGACTACATTTAAAACAATCATTTAAACATGAAGATTAATTTGATATAATTCTTGAATGATAAAATAGTTGTGGAATCCTTCTTTTTTTTTTTTTAATGAGAAAAAGGTAAATATTGAAGTTTTAGCAAAAGGACATGTGACTCTTGCCTTTCTTACTCGTCTATATGTCCAACAGCCAGTACATACCTTTTCCTTCTATATTCGTAGAATTTATTACAAGGACTGACAAAAATTTAGATTCTTATCAAAACGTGTGCAAATGTTTTGTATTGCCAAAGATGAACCTGGTCCGTGTTTTGGACCTTATGAAAAGACACTGAAATTAAGAATTACATTTGTGAAACAAGTTGCTACTTCTTCTAGTACTATCTTTTCATTCACACAATGACACACACACACACACACACACATACTATTAGATTTGTTTTTATCAAAATTTCCTCATTTCTTCATTTCATATAATACGTTATAGATAACATTCGAAATAATATCTTGCGGAATTTCTATTATTTTACAGTTTTTCTTTTCATAAAAAGAAAAAAAAAAAGATCTAAACTCGTTCTCGTTCTCATTACGAATATAAGGAATAATTTATACTTAAATGAAATCATAAAACCAGATGTTAGTTCAATATCCTAGGTTGTGTTCCATTAATCACTCACTGCAACTAACATACTGGATCGTATTAATATAGGAGCTAATATATATCCAATGAACCCGAACTTCCTTACTTTAAACATGAAGTTACTGACTTTGGTTTGGTAGTTCAACCAATTGATTCAAAAAAACCTTTTGGAGGAGAGTAGACTAATTTATGGATTCGAGTCTTTACGATAGAAAATGGACAACGCACAAGAATATTTATCTGGTGTGGATTCGTTCCAAATAAACTATTAGCAATGATACCACAACTAATGATATGTTCAATAGTTGACTGATTAGTTCATTCGCCCACCCATCCTAATCATGTATGTACGTATGTTTTATAGAATCGTATTTTATCTCACGCGAAAAGAAAGAAGGAAAAGAAATTATGATTCTCTTGTCCAAACTCTTGAACCCAAGTTTAAGTCCAGGTTCACAACACTTTCCCGTCACACTAAAACACATGAAATCCTGTAGTTCTCACTATAAATTAAAATGAGACTCCTTCTATCTTTCTCAAACCCTAAGAGATCTAACATCATATATATGAATCTCCTACTCTTAATATACTACATACTCTAAAATATACAAATAATAATATTTTCTGTCCACGGACAGTAACTACGTACTACAAAACAAGAAGATAATATTTTACTAGATGTCCTCTAGAGTTCTCCCGAACACTTCATTGAAATTTTGCTATATATTCGGTTAGCTAATAATTAATTTCACTGAAGTGTTTGGGGGAACTCCGGATGTCATTTGGTGATGTCACGCCATGAGTGTAAGATGGTAGCTCCGTAGACTCTTTAAATCTTTACTACTAACATTTTTTTTTTTGTTATATATATGCTATTTAATTTTGATATACACAATCTTTAGTCTACATGACATAATGTTTTCTACATTAACTAGCTCAAATCCGAGGTTATTTATTACTCTACATTATTTGTTACTCAAATTTTTTAGTTTTTTTTTTTTAATTTTTATTTTGATTTATCACATCTCTAACTAATAATAGAAAAAATATGTCTGAACATGAAAATGTGAGTCATGGAGATGATAAACTTGTTACGTTACGTCAGTACCATAGTATCTACAAAAATGAACCGATTATACCCACAAATCCCAAAAACTTTCCGGTTAAACACCAATCATATGCGCTTATTAATCTCTTGATTATTACCTTGAGTAAATTAGAAAGCTCAATAATTGATATTTTACCTTCCTACGGTTAAGCATCATAGCTCCGCGCTAAAGACAAGAAATATCCATCGATCATATAAATCCTATATTCAAGTTTCCATATATATATTTATACGCCTACATTTTCAACCAGAAACCCCTCAAACTCGAGAGAGAATACAAAATTATTCAACACACTTTGCAAAAGTGTATTTACATACTCAAAAAGTTGCTAAATCTCCTACTTTCTCGCCTTAAACGCAGAGATCTCTTGAACCCTGCGATGCTCTGACGTATGAGATGAAGGAGATATGCTAGCGTTTGGAGTATAACCAGTCTTTGTCGAAGCCTCAAGCTGTTGTAAAGTAGACAAGACATCAGACATCTCCGGTCTCAACTTAGCTTCAGTGTTAAGACACCGTAATGCAATGTTAGCTGCTGTGCAAGCACCTTTGTGAGGGTACTGTCCTCCAAGCTTTGTGTCCATTATTCTAAACACTTTTCTTCTGTCCACCAAATAAGGTAGTGCCCAATCCACTAGATTCTGTTCCACTCCTACTTTCGTTTTATCTACTGTGGGACGTCCTGAGAGTAGTTCGAGTAGCACAACTCCAAAGCTGTATACATCGCTCTTGGTGGTTAATCGGCCGGTTGCTATGTATTCAGGAGCTGCGTAGCCGCGAGTACCCATCACTTGAGTTGTCACATGGGTTCTATCTCCTGTTGGTCCTGCTTTAGCCAATCCGAAATCAGATAGCTTTGCATTGAACTCCTACGTTTACAAAACAGTTACAATAATTAAAGAAACTCCTACAAACGTGTTTTTTAAGTGGTTAGAAAACTCGGTTATATGCAAACTTCAGAAGTAGTTTACTATTTTTGTGTTAATGTAACCGAGTTTGTACATAACCGAGTTTTGTTCCAAATCTAGCACATTAAATTGAAAATTTCCAAAAATAGCACAAATTATATTGTGAAAACTTTGTTTACCATAAATAAACAACACATAAAAGTAAAACATTATGTTTGATTTACCATTTCATAGATTTCTCCCATTAACAAGAAGTTTTAAGTTGTTGTATTCATGTTGAATTTGCTATTATTATAAAAGAAAACTTCTAGAGCTACATTGAAACAATTTTAAAAAATATATATCATTTTGGAGAATTTGACCAATAGGTGGTGTACCGCATCAAGTAGAATATTAGAGGCCTTGAAGTCACGGTATATGACTTTAGCTTCATGGAGGAAAGCAAGTCCTCTCGCTGCGCTAATCGCAACTTTCATCCTTGTCTTCCACGGTATTGGCTCTGCGCCTCCTACAATCAAGAACAACAAGAAAAGAAAAGAAACAAAAATCACATATGATATCAGCATAACTTGAATGTAAAGCTCCATTCAAGTGAAGTTACTCACTTCTAAACAAATGATTCTCGAGACTTCCTTTGGGCATATACTCGTAAACCAAAAGCCGTTTCTCTCCCTCTAAGCAATATCCAATTAGCTTCACAAGATTCATATGATGAAGCCTCCCAAGATAGTGAACCTCAGTCTGAAAACCCACTTACACTTTAATTAAGCTTTTTATTTTGTTTCAATGTTGATTAAAGTTATAGTTATAGATTAAGGATGATGAACTTACCAACCACTCTTTGTGTCCTTGAAACCCTTCTGCTTTAAGTTGCTTGACTGCAACAACCATACCGGACCCTGGTTTTGAAGGTGACAAGGACTGTTCACCAATCCAACCTTTATAGACATAACCAAAACCACCTTCACCGATAAGACTGTTGGGTTTGAAGTTTCTAGTAGCGGTTTTGAGCTCGTTGAATGTAAAGGCCTTTAGTGTAGGAGAAGGTAAGAGCTCTCCTTCACTATTTGGTGTCTGAATTGACCATGGTGAAGTAGTGAAGCTTCTGTTGCTGTAAGAGGGTATTGTGAGGCTTGAGAGTCGAGATGGGTGCTTCGGTTTAGCGGAAATTATCGATGACCCTGTTGTTAAATTTGACAACCAACATAACAAATAAATCAATTAGACTGAATTATAGTTGGGAATTAAGTGGAAAATTTAATAGAAAATTTATTGAATAAAGGTGGTAGAAGGAAAAATAGAGTATTTCTTTTTTTCTTACAACAAGAACAGAGTATTTATTTCATTTCATTTCATTTTAAGCTAACCATTTAGATAAGATAATTAAAGAAACCTAGGATCAAATACACATCATAAATCCACTTTCTAAAACACAACAAAAAGGCTTAATTCGACAGAGAGGGAAGGAGAAAAAGCAGAAGAAGAAGTGGGGTTACCTCCAAAAGAGTTTTCTCTATTATCTACTCTTGCAGAAGAATTCAAGCAATTACCCATTAGAGAGATCAAAAACAGAAATACAAACACTTATAGTTCGTTTAACTGAACTGAAATCGAGGTTTCTTAATCTGATAAAGCAATAAGAGTTATGGATCTCAGAAGCAGAAGGGGAAAAAATACAGAAAGTTAGAAGAAGAAACAGAGGATATTTTAAAGGAAAAGATAAAGACAAGGAATTTAAGGATTTGTATGATGAAAAATCTTTGTCTGTCGTTGTCGTTAGTCAACACCAAGAAACGTGTGCACCACACATCACTACGTTGGTCTGCTGCACTTTCTTGTTTTGCACTTTTCTTCTGCAAGTTATCTTATAAATATTATATAATCCCATGGAATTTTCTAGCAAAATAATATCTCCCTAATTTTCTTTTTCCATTTTGGTTAAAAGGCCTAAAAGTTTCTGTAAGATAAAAAAAAAAAATGAAAAGAGGGATATAAATGTATCAATGTAAAACTGAAAGTGGTTCTTAAATATGATGTAATCGAGTACATTGATCCAAAGGTTACAGAAAATTCAAAATAGAATAAGATATAAAGCAATATTGTATCGTTAAAATTATTTAACAGAATTCTGAAAATTGTTTATTTTTCAATGTCTATAATATCATTATTTTTCATATTCATTATAGTATTTTAAATTTTATATCTGAAGATATAAAGTTTTTTTTTTTTGAAGTTTCGGATATCAATAATTCTTTGGGGAATTTTCAAAATTATATTTTTTTAGATGTCAATTTTCAAAAATACACTTCTAGCATGTCTATTTTCAAAACTATATTTTTTCATTATGTAAAAGAACCCTAAACCCTAAAATATAAACTTTAAACCCTAAAATCTAATCTTGAACCCTTAAATCCAAACCATAAACCCCAAAAATCTAAATTGTAGTTAAAGATTGGTGAACCTAAACTTATATACTAAAATTAGGAAAAAGTATGTTTTTGAAAATTATCACACTAAATATGTAGTTTTGTAAATTTACATGCCAAAAAGTGTATTTCTTAAAATTTCTCTAATTATTATATATGTTGCTAAAGAATATCAATAGTTTATGTGTTTAACCTAACCTACAATAAATGACAAATGAAGCCTTAGTACAACACTAAATGAAGCCTTTGTTCAACAAACAAAAAACAAACCAACAATAAATGTGATCACAACGTACGGCTGCATCTATAATTTGTAAAAAAAATAAAAATGTATGCCAAGATATCAAACCCGAAGTCCAGTGTAAATTGACAAATTACTCTCCGCTCAAATTTGGGGAAGTAATCAAATTTTAGAGAAAGATAATAAAGCGTGAAAGGATATGTTAATTGTTAAATTTAAGAATTGTACAAGAAAATCACGAAGGTTTTTTCGACGAAGAAGGTGTTAAAGTCAATTATGATCTACGAGAAGACGAATTATTGCTTTTCCTCTAAGCAAAGCTCCCAATTCTTTTATCCTTGAATTGCATCTTTTGAACCATGACTTTTCTTCTTTCTTGCAAGTTGCAGATCAATCATAGATGAAAAATCAAAGGTATCTCGTACCTATACCTTTGGGCTTTGGAAAATGATAGGTCCAAAAGTTACATTCAAAACCCATTTGAAAATTGAACAACGTGGTCCATTTCTGTAAGAAAGCCTAGGTTGTGTGTGTTTTGTTTTTTTTCCTGAAAAATTGAACTCACATTTTAGTAATTTCTTAGAAAACTATTAATGCTAAACTCTAAACGCAAATGAAAGGTGGTTATTGTTTGTCTATTAATGCTAAACGCTAAACGCAAATGTAACTTAGTGGTTATTGTTTGTCCTAATTCATCCACATTTCTTTCACATATATTTATGATCATTTTTAATTATTAGGGTAATCAATCAGGTAATTTTGATCAAAACAAACCTTGAAAGAACTCTAGTTAGTTTAAGATATGAGTATAACAATTAAACATCTGATACGCTTTGATTCGAGCCAATCAAGGCGGATTGAGAGTTCAAGTGTTAGCTATCAGAGTTATTTGTGACATCAAGAAATTTGTATATACGTGTCATATATATTAAAATATATTATGTATATGCTTCCACCAATGCAAGCATTAGTCTCGACCTTGTTTTTTTGCAATAGAGTTATGTTTTCTTTTTATTCTTCACTCAGTTAGAAGGTCCCTCACGAAAGTCGGTCACAAAGTCCAACTTGAGTTTTGGTATTATATATGTGTGTGTTCAAAAAAAAAATATACCGTAATTCGACCGTTGACATAATAATAAAGAAAAGTGTTAAAAAGTATAAATATATGTGGCAACGTGAAATGGCAACGAAAGATCGTTTGCTAACCCTTAAACAAAGTGCAAAACATCGAACCACTATCCTTCATGTCATTGCCAGTCACATGCATCCCATCTCTCCTTTTCCTTTATCATTATGTTTTATTTTCAATTATATAACATTTAAATAAATAAAAATATGTAATCTTATGCTTTCATAATATATCATCTTGCTCTTTTTCTTCAACGTTGACCTAACAGCATATCCAAACATTTTTCAAACTGTTATAACGTTGTGTTGTAGTAGGCTAGTAGCTAGTTTTATATTTACCATCATAGTGTGGGCATCTACAAAAATTTTAGTCGAATAATTTTAGAACAGTATAGAAGTCGAAATGATAAAACAAGCCAGTTAACAAATTGATAGTTGTATAAAGCTTATATCGTGATCTTATCTACTTTTAGTTGATATTCGTCTGAGCCATTTTTCCATTGGCAGTGAGTAGTTAATGAGGGAATTGAAGCAGCAAGCACATGGCCACATAGCCAGCTCTTTCTTTACGGGTAATTCTTTGTTTGGTTGTATAGCCAGTTAGCCACACACACACACACTATAACTATATAAAAATAATTGAAAAATGCATGTTGGCATCTGATCCACTGTCACCAAAAATGCCAAAAAATAAATATATTATATTTTTAAAAAGGAGATTATAAAAGAAATTGAGGAATAAATATCCAGCAAAGCTGCAAAAGATTAGATTAAGGAAATGCACATGATCCCATAAAGATTCTTCCATTAATTAATGCATAATATCCTATATTACAAGCTTGATCTCTCGCATCATTTTATGTCAACTTTTAAATATTGCGACATCCTTTAGGGTTTAAGATTTAGTCACATGTTTTTTTTTTTTTTTTTTTTTTTTTATAAGTAGGGATCCCAAAAATTTTCTATGTCCAAAGACTAATCCCACGAGGTTTTGCATCCGGATATGCGTTATCCCATCTTTAAAGGCGCGGGTAGGTGGCCAAGTCGACTCGAACCTGGGTGGCCCATGAGTTCATTACCATGGATTTCTAGTGACCGTTAGTCCATTACCACTAGGCCAAGGCCTTGCATCCGGATTCTGTCACTTGCTTCTTCTGGGTACAAATTCTTGTAATTGTAAACCATCCTTTAAACTATCAATTTTTCTATCTCCTTCCACTCAATTATCAGTTTTTATATTTGTTATATAATTATCCTGGTTGTTAGACGCTAACATGTAATCGTCAAAAAGGGTTACCCTTTTCTTTTTTTTTGATAAAGCAAGGGTTACATTGTCTCTACGTCAAAGTTAAATATTTCATATACTGACTACTAATTATGGCGACTTAAAATGAATTGAAAGTATTTGAATTACCGTCGTGGTATTGTCATATTTGCTGAAGTTTATTTTCATTGGACTTTCAGTTCATCACTGTCGTCTGAATTACTTTAGACTTGTAAGTTGTAACCTTGTACGTAGTCTCAGAGATATTTTGCTTCAGTTTGATCCTTGATTAATTATAAGAAAACGTTGTGAGCTCTTAAATATATAAATGTCATGTCGATATAATTAAGTATCTGAACGTAATTGATGGATTTGACCCCTGAGTTTTGTGTCCACACAACTCTTGCCTACATAAAGTCTTGATTTTGATTCAAAACTTGACGGAAAAAAAAACTACGAATAAATAAACTATGTTTGGAAAATTGAAACTCAAAATGTTTTTACTCACGTTTGGCTTAGTTTCCCATTGGCCATTTCCCACATCTTCATGAGACGGATTTATGGTCGTTTAATTTCTTGAAATTATATTAGTATTTATATAAGTGATATTTAAGTATCAAAATAGTTAGTTAAACATGCAAAGGACTTTGAACTACAACAATTTACATGTACGCATCAAATAACAATATAACTATAGAGTAAACTCGAGCAATGTTTAACCGCAAATTTTTATGATATAGGATGCACATAAGAAGGTTCATTCCTAGAGGCTAGTAGTACATCTTATAAGTATAATACGTGGAAGAGATGAGAGTCATGACAAAGCATTTAAGTGTAAATGAAGCATCCAAGTTAACTAAGGGTCCATTAACCAAAGAAGCAAAGCAAGCCAAACAAGCTTAGCTAAAAGAAACCATGTACTTCTAGAAACGAAGTGGGGGATTCTAGTGGGTCGCACAAACTNAAACTCTTTTTTTTTTTTTTTTTTTTTTTTTTTTTTTTTAATTATTATAATCGTATTGGAGACTAGAGTAGCTTTATCATATATATACCATAATATAGATATATATACAGTCCATAGGATAACTAAAGTTATAGTAACATTTGCAATGTAATTTCTTAGTGAACACCATCACCAATGGATATTTTCTTTACGGAGCAAATAACGTTGGATTATTCTTAGCGACGGGGATAAGAAGATGTTAATTAGTCATCTCATCTCCCTTTAGCCAGTATGCGAACTTGTGGTCTTTAAACAATGTAAAATCAGTGAGATTACTAAAATTATGTTTGGACCTACAACCGCTCTTATTTATGGCGACCAAATTTTTTGCCTCAACATCGCTAAAAGCAATGTTGGCTTTAGCCTCTCCACACCTTAAGATCCCAAGCAACTTTTATTTACATCTATTTTATTTGTCGCTTTCTTTTGTCACTAGCGTCGGGTTTAGAACAATCTATTTCTTACATCAAGCACAGTTTCAAACAAATATATGTAATTCAATTGGTTAATTTTCTTTGTAATGATTGGTTTGAAACTGTTTAAGTATACACAGATATTCTGAAATTTTAAATTTATCATAAGAAAGAAATAAAAAAAGCAATGTCTTTAAGAAATTTCGAAAAGTTTAAAAGTGTCGGCCATTTGATTGTGGAAGAGGAAAAGGGGAAGAGTCGATTAAAAAGGAGAGTGACAACTTTCCAACCCCAAATTGTTTGCTTGCTTTCTTCCAACTCTCTTTGTCCGTTTCCTCTATCTCCATTGGAATCTGTGTGTGTCTATGTCTCTTACTTCTTCCCTTACTCTTGTCACATTTATAATCTCTTAGAATTCAAATTACAATTTATTATGAAGTACTATACATTATGTGACTTTCTTGTATTAAACTGCGTTGATAAAAACAAGAATTCTAGTGGTTATATGCATTAGAGAGCCAATTTTCAAGAGTGAATTACAAATGACCACACGTTATTTTATTTGTAATCAGTTATGGAGTAAAACTATAATGATTATGGGTATCTTAAACAAATAATATATTATTTTATCTGATAAATGTTAGTATATTTGATGCATTCTATTACGTGATAAAACACAATTTTATCAGGCGACACATTGTTCTTCTGTAAAGATGTTAACATGTTCATTGATATGCGAGTGTTATTTTACACAGCAACAATCTATATTCGATAACATGAGATGAAGCATTGATGTTTAAGTATGGAGGGCATTTTTGTCAATAACAATTTATAATCAAATCACTAAACTTTCGGAACTCTTTCTTTTTTTTCATAGAAAAAGGAAGATGATGCAGAAGGTGAAATAATAAATAATAATGGTGCAATGAGAAAAAAAAGTATGAAATTGATGGTCTGATGCATCCTCAGACTAAAAAATATCGTACGTCTTTTGTAAGGTCTCGTGATTACAAAAATATAACTCTAGATTTTGTCCCACCNGATTACAAAAATATAACTCTAGATTTTGTCCCCCCATTTTTTTTTTTTTTTTCGGGCGGTCTTTTTTTTTTCTTTAAACCCTCTCGACCAAATCATGACATATGCAGAATTTATTTTCATGGATTTAAAAAAAAAAAAAAAAATTGCTACATGGAAAATGTCCTTTTCATTGATGTATTCCATTTATTTCTTCCCACTTCTGAATATGACGACTACGACCACATGGTGCCAGTACCCACGACTAACCATTATAATATACAACTTTTATTTTTCTCCATATATATCATAAAAAAATGTTGGGCCATAATGATATATAATTTTATATTATATAAGATGACTTTTACCCATTTTTTTACATCTCCAAAAAACAAAAACAAAAACGGAAAACTCGGTGGCGTTTGGTTGCAGATTTCAAAAGTGAGCTAATGATAGATTCCAATTTTCGAAACATGCATGGGTTCTTCTGATCAAAATTCAAAGCAAAAACAAAATATATATAAAATAATAATTAAAAAAAAAGGAAAAAAAAAAATACAGTTCGACCAATTTCAGTTGTACTGTTGCTGATCAAGCCATGGCCAAAAACCAGAGTGGTCATCCATTGCACAGAACATGTTACTGATACTGTTCTCTTCTTTCACCATGCTTTGTCCTGAAGAAGAGTTTTGGAAGAACTGCATCGTCGTGGTTGTGGTCGTTGCAGTGGCTGGTGACGGTGGAAAGAAGTGTCGACTTACTGTCTGCGGTGGCGGTGGATGGCCACCTGTTATTGTGCTGTCCATTGATGGCGGTGCCGTTGAGATATCAAGTCTGAGATTATCTGAGCTGTTATCACTTCTGTTACTGCAAGATCCTTCTGTTTCTTTGTTCAGATTTATTGACTCTGTTTGTTCTCTGTTTTTTAATCCCATTATCTGAAATTTTTCAAAACCCATTTACGACACAACTTAGATTCAGAGTTTTTTTAAAAAGAGTACTGTATAATGTGATAAGCATGAGAAAAATAGTGTCTTCAGATTTCTGTTTCTGACAAGAGTGAAGCAAAAAAAAGAGATAATGATGTTTTTGAAAAGTCATGAATCATGTTGAGTTTATTAACCCTACTTGAAAGCAACTCCTATTCCCAATAATTATTAACAAAACAAACTTTAAACCTTTTCTGAAAGGAAGAAACTTTTATCAAAAAAAACTTTTACCCTAACAAAACTATGAGATCATCGAACTTTTATCAAAAAAAAACAAAAACTATATATTAACCCCCCCAAAAAAAAAATGATCTTTCACATTTTTAGAAAGAAAAGAAACTAAAAAAAAAAAATCAATCTCTGAAGCCGGCCTACGAAATTATAAGATTTTTTTCAGTAGAATTTATTTTATGAGATTATTAATAAAATAAAAAACTTGATCATTCACATTTTCAGAAAGAAAAGAAACTACAAAAATGTTCAGAAAAGAAACTTAAAAAGTTCAATCTTTTAACCCTCGAGAATTATGAGATATGTTTTGGTTAGAACGAAATTATGAGATCATTAACCTAAAAAGCTTCAACTTTCAAATTTTCAGAAAGAAAGGAAACACAAAAACAATAGATCATTTTGACCTGACGAAATTAACACAAACTAACCTAAAGTTCCATTTTGTTCTTTCGAATTACCAGATCAATTACCTCAGTTTGGAGCTTCTGATTATGGGTTTGAAGAAGTTCGTTTTCAGCTTTAAGGGCATCGAACTGTCGTTTAAGCGTATCGTAGTCTTTCTCGAGCTGCTTTGTTTTCCAGCGAGCTCTTCTGTTCTGAAACCAAATCGCGATCTGTCTTGGCTGTAAACCCAAGGCACGAGCCAACTGCATTTTCCTCTCCGGTTCAAGTTTGTTTCCAAGCTCGAAATTCTTCTCCAATGTCTTCACTTGCTCCATGTTCAATCTCCTCTTCTTCTCTCCCATCTGAGATCCATCATCCGAATAATCCTCTTCTCCGTTCATATTGTTCCCCGGTTCTAAATCACAACACCCTTCTACCGGAGATCTTTTACCTAGAAATGAAGCAAATCCTGAAAACAGAGCAAAACAGAGCTTAAGAAGACAGATGAGATCATTTTTAAATGTGTGTGTGTGTATGTGTATACCCTGGAGTTCTTGAGGTAGAGAGCAAGAAGGAAGGAGAGGTGCAAGAGATGGAGATTGATGAGGATGATCGTCTTCGTAAGAGGTTTGGATCATGAAATTTGAAGGGAAAAAAGACATTCCATTATTACAAGACATTTTCTTCTGTTTTTTCCAACAGAAGACAAGACACTGTTGCTTGAGCTTTGGTCGTTTCTCTTTAGTTTCTTCTTAACATTCTTTGTCTCGAGGACATCATAATTGAGAACTCGGGATCTCAAACTCTTTGTGTGAGTGGGAGAATCAAATGGGAAAAGAGAAGAGGAAGAAAAAAAAAAAGAGAGATAGTGAAATGAATCGGCCTAGACTATACCACTTATGGTATATATTTTCTTCATTTTTCGTTTTATATAGAAAGGCTGAAAGAGAGAGAGAGGGTTTTAACAATTCACTTTATCAAATAGCTTAAACTCCATTTGAATTAAACCAAACAAACAATATACTTAAGCTCCATTCTTCTTCCTTTATTTTTTTTTTCATTTTCCACTATAGATTGATATTTTAACCAGTATTGGTGGGATCCAATTCAATTTACGTATGTACAAAATAATCTCTAGGATGGTAAATTATTTTGCGGTACTAATATTCATCATATCGCTCATGGCATATGACCTAGTGTTTTTACTATCGACCCTGTATTACCATCCGAATTCAAATCTGTATAATGTATATTGTGTGGTTGACAAAACAAATTTGTACAGAGAAAATGAGGGAATATTTATTTTTTATTAAGAGAGGGAAATTGTAAAAGGGTGTTACAGCTTGCGTACAAAGTGGAAAATAAAAAGATGAGAATCAAAAAAGGTTATGAAAGGAAAGGACTCTTTCTTTAAATTTTCCCCTTGGGAGAGACATGCAGAGGTGATCTCTCTCACTCATCATCATACTTGTCCTTTAATCTTTTTTATCTAATCTCTCTTTCTCTTATTAGATCTGTACTTTTTTTTGTAAACCAAATGAGACGGGGTCCAGTACCCATCTTAAAAATTTTCATAACTATCAAAGTTGGATCATCTTTTATTTTAAACTCAAAATTTATTTATAGATAATTTATCCATTATAGATTAGATGCATAGGCATAGAATTTATCTAGTTAGCAGACAATAAAAAGCCGTTTCATACTTCCATTGAGAAATAGGCCTAATCATATTAATTTTTTACCACATTTTAATCCCCTAGTTCAAAGTAATTAGGAATTTTTTTCTTATTATGTAGTAATATTGAAGTCGGGAAGGTGGATAGTGAATGGCTCCACTGTTGATCCTAGGTAGTATATTAATTATACACACGCTAGTACGTATAGACCCATAAAAAAATTGTATTGTGTCCGCATAGACCTACCTATATATACCTGTAGAACTATTGAGGTACAAAAACACAGGAAAAACCTTAGTAATTTTTTTGTATCTTGGGAAGAAGAGAGAAGTGATATTATTGATTTTCAGATGTTTTATGATGCTAGTTGTGTAAGTTTTTTTTTTTTTTTTTTTATAATTCAGGGGTAATCCCAAATCTATGGAGGGGTCCTGACTAATCCCCTGGGAGAGGTGCAGCCCACGCATAGACCCTCTCTCCGGATATTCAAATGGGCCGTAAGCAAGGGCCCATATCTATGTGGCCAAATGGGATAAATCAAGCAAATCCGTGCTTGGGGGGAGTCGATCACTGGCCTAGACCAACAGGGCAACTTCTCCACCAAGAGAGAGCCACTAGACCACCACCACTTGGTTACTAGTTGTGTAAGTTGTGACTGATTTATATGCAAAACATCAAAAAAGGAAGAAAAAAGGAAATATATGCGCTCGTAAGCCCAAATAGAGTAGACTATGGTACTATCAATCAATTGAAACATGTAACTTTTCGTATTGATTTCTTCTAGTACTTGTAAATTCTACCTATATCATATGGTCAATATACAACAAATATGTATTTTGGATTTGCAGCTCTAGAACTTGCCTATACGATTATGGTATTGGTACGTCACATCTGATCTTGAACCAACCTACCAATAGCAAGGCACATTTGTGGTAATGTTATGTATGTATAATTAACAAAAATGTTAATACAATCAGCAACATAACCATACTACAAAATATAGTCGGTAAATAACAAATCAAATGTCCACAAATTTAATTAAACTTTTCGTTCATAAGGTTTCATATAATGTGCTTTTTGGCAGACCGACTGGACATATCAGTCGCAAATGATGACAAATATTCAAATGTAACAGAGGGTGTTATAATTTCTGGAGAAAATTAGGAAATTGTTTGAAAATTTCCTATACAAGCTTTGTTCCTCTTTTCTTCGCTCTAAGGCAAAGAGACAGAAAGTGTGTAGGAACAAACATAGGCAAAAATCGCAAAAGCATGAAATTTAACCATCCACCTACATCGTAATTATTAATTGTTTTCAAAATATTTAAGAAGAGTTTCATACAGTAACCTATATTGTCAAATTCACTATATATAAATGATATGTTACAAAACGGAAATGTACAAAAGAAAAGAAATTCCAAAATTAGTAGACATAGACTTGTTACATGTTACATGCATGGCTTATGTACACTTGAATGCATATGCATGTATAGACAGACGTATAAAGAGGGTGCGTGGGGTATTTAGGTTAAGGAAAAAAACAAACAAACAAACTGTATAATTAACCCCACATAAGAGCTGTTCTATTTTGTCCCTCTTTCCTCTTCTATTCCTTTCCCTAATCAATATTTTTCTTAATTCATTTTCCCAACACCCCTTGTGCCGTTTTCATTGATCAGTTTATCATATTTGTTTTCTCAAACATCATCAACCACATAATTATCAAAACTTACGCTCAATTTCACTTAATACTAGACTACCATAGTACCATTTAATCATTACCTATTAGAGTACTTATCCGCCTAACTGACATGCACTGATGCAACATCACCTAGTGCGAATTTGCAACTGAAGTTAAACCTTTTGTTAGCTAATATATTCGGATATATATTTACACAAATTTCTGTAACTGAATATCGTTGCAAATATCCATAATTGAATATATATATACTAAAGTTATATATATCATCTTTGTTGAGTGTTATCCATTCGTCACAAGATTTGACTGAACACGATACATGCACTTATCACAAAGAAGTGTAAATATACGAACGACAAGAATGGTGAAAACACTAGTTGCAGGAAATTTGGGAAACTTGTACACTCATGTCGTTTTGGTATGATCGCCCAACTTGTGTATGTTTTAATAAACAACCTATAAGTATACGTTTTCGATAAACGTCTATCCAAGTGAAAATATGTCTTCGTCGCCCAAAACTTCCATATGAAATTTAGGAAAGTCAGCAACGTAGTTTTCAAGAAGTCACAATATGTCCCTCCTCTCGTGTCACCACTCCTAGCGAACTAAAAATACTATATATGTGACACATTCATATACATAACATATATGAGCGTGCGTGTATGCTTCTGTCAGATTATACTGGGACGTCTTTATTCTTGTTGTAATGCATAAATATGATAAAAATAAAATTCTAGAAAATATATATATATATATATATATATATATACTATATAATTCTCTAAATTCACTGGTATCATGCTTAATGTCCAAATAGTAGACCACCCGCACAGTAGCGCATGTTATGTTTTTTATTTTTGCTGTTTAGTTCTGGTATCATGCTTATTTTTTCTAATAAGTGTCCTTTCGAGACATATACTTTATTTTATTAGTTATGATTAGAACAAAAAAAATCATGAAAATGTATACACTAAACATAAAAGTATGAGAATTTTCTTTACTTTGCTGAACAAAATTAATAGTTTTCTCAAATTGACATATTTTTTAAATGGAATTAAGATGTTCTTGGTTTTAGTTTTTTCCAAGTTTGGAATAAAGGAGTATTGTTCATGTTGTGTTGTTGTTGTCCACAAAACTGTANTGTAAAAAAAAAAAAAAAAAAAAGCGAAGAAGACATTAGTGGACCCATGACAAGAAATAAGGCCCAAAAGTTAGCTAATTTCAGCCATCACGACAGAGGCACACTTCTCCACTGGACATCCATTTTATTTTACAATCAGCAAACATTTCACTTTCCTTCCCTCATCGTTAATATGCCTTAGACCAACTCCATCGGTAGTTTTTAGCATAAGTATCATACAAAAATATTAATAAAATAATTAAAAGTATGTGAGAGAAAATAAAATTTTTTTCAAAAGATTCTTAGTAAGAGTTTTTCCTTTACAATTTTGAAAGGTTCATAAATCTTTTTTGTAGGTGTCATCATATAATTGGTTCATATTTTTTTGTGATTTAAAAATTAATATTTTTGGTTTTATAGAAACTTTAAGAAGAGTTTATGGATGGAGATGCTCTTAGAGCATGTGCATTGCAGAACCGCACAGATTTTTCCAAAAAAAAAATAAAGAAAAAAATAAAATAAATGTTACATGGCATGTGAGCTGGCGAGCTGATGTGAGGTGGAAAGTGATGTGGCGAGCTGAGAATGAGAAACGTCTCTCTGAGAAAAGACTTTTGACCTGTCTCTCTGACACAGTTCTACACGTGTCGGGACCCGTTTGTTTTTTTTTTTTTTTTTTTTTCCGAAAATCGATTTTTTTTTTAATTTTTTAAAAAAATTTAAATAGACTCTCTTAATCTCTGCAATGCCTGTGCTCTTAGGGCATATACAATGGAGAGACCGGATGAGTTTTTTTAGCAAAGAAGAAAAAAATAAATAAAACATTTATCTATGTGCTGACGTGGCGTCTACGTGGAGAAACTCAACGTGATGAGTCTCTTCCCGAAGAAGTTTTAGTGAGTTTCTCTGACAAGTTTCTACACGTGTCACAACCCGATTGGTTGTTTTATTTATTTATTTTTTTTCGAAAAATCTTTTTCTTTTCTTTTTCTTTTTTTTTTCCAAAATTTTTAATATGTGTTGCCTTTAGTTTTCTCAACCTATTCCTCCTATAAGCAATAACACAACTACACACACGCTCATATATTAATACGAATACATAAATGAAGAAAAAAACCATTGATGTCGGGTTCTTCTGGAATGTCCGCGGCTTTAATAAATATATTAAACATTCCGAAATGGGTTAATAGTAAGTCATTTCAATTTGGTACTTTGGTTGTATCTTGGAGACGAGGGTATAATAAAATAAAGTTCAGCGTATTGTTTCGAAGATTTGTGCTATTTAGAAAAAGGTACATAATATGATTCTTCTGTTCGATAAGAAACAAATAATTTTCTTCCTTCGACTTTTCTTGTTTGAGCTAAGCCACTAAACAATGAATATCAATGTTGGAGAACATTGTTTCATCAAGACGAATGATTTTGATATAAGCCCAAGATGAAATTATATTATGAGTGATGGGAAAATCCAGCCGGAAACGGAGGCCAAGCCTCTTACTACAAACACAAATTGGCTGATGACCGGTATTTACTATGATCATTTATTTTGGATTCACTTTGAATACAATGTAAAATATACATCGGTTCTAATAGAAAAAAGTTTTAACAACTAGAGAACACTCATGTCATAAATCATAAATATTGGAAGATCTCATAACTCGCAGCCAAACTATACAGCCATGTGTGGATCCTCATAACGTACATACAAATATACAATTATGAGAACAATACGTACATAGATCAATATTATATGACCCCGGCCCAAGCCCTAGCTATAAATATAGTATATATAGTGAACGGATAGTTAATGATATATTTTTTAACTCTGTTTATCCACTCAACAGTGAAGCAAACTCCTACTGATGGCCGCCTTTCCGGTGTAGTCGTCCATCGAAGCCAAGAGTTCTGACAACTGATCGCTGAGGTTATCAATTTCTCGGTGTAAGTTCTCGATATAGTTGCAAGTCTCTTCTAAAATCTTAGATGCTGGTACCTGTCCATTTTTGTTTGAGCAAGAACGAGTCCCACAAACACCAGTACACTGTACACAGTACACCACCAANCCCCCCAAAAAAAAAAAAAAAAAAAAAAAAAAAAAAAAAAAAAAAAAAACAAGATCGGAATATATATCAAAAGTAAATGATCGTTAGCTAACAAAACTATTTTATCAATTGTTATTAGGTTAAAACCTTGTTTCAAAGGAATTTTATCTAAAAGATGTTGATCACAATAATAACTGTATATAATCTAAAATTCTAGTTAGACCAATATTTTTGTTAGAGAAGGTTATACTTATTTAGTTTTGTTAAAAACAGAAAATGGGGATGTGGTGTGGATCCAATGGGCCATCGCTCCTTAGAATCCCCTTGCAGGAAGATGACGATCGCCTTGGGGACAGAAGAATATATAACTTTAAAGTCAGCTATTTGACCATATACACCACTATTAATCTATCATATTAACAAAATGGATGAAATCAAACAGTTCGCAGACCCGTACATTTAGTAGTAAGAGTCTAAAAGAATTTGGTCAAAGTTATCTACATGTTCAAAGTCGATTTGTATCCTAGTTGATATTGTTGTAATAAATGGTGCAATATAGTTTAACGAATAATAATATAAAAAAAGAGCATACATACCAAAAAAAAATTAAAATAAATAAATCAAAGGTGCATACGCATACCTTATCAAAGCTTCTAAGGTAAGATTGAGGAATAAGATGTTGGAGCTTGAAAGCAAGCTCGGCAACTTGGTTATCAGAGGCTCTACATCTTCCTGATGATGACTGCCTTGAACGTGATCTTCTGCTCTTCATCGATATTGAACATAGAGAGACAGAAATCGAACAGTACTTATGTGTCAGAACGAGGCAGAGAGAAAATGGGATAGAAGATAAGATTTCAAGAGGTATATGCAAAGTGGAGAAGTGTTTATTTCACAATTATATTTTTGAGGGAGAGAAAATATATATATATATATATATATTGTGTTATATGTGTATAGTAAAGATAGAAAGGGATCGTTGGTTATGTTTATTTTATTAGGATGTCCTGAGCTTTCATGAATTAAGTATATACAGCTTTCTGTTTCATTTTATATATCACGCATGATGGAACCAAATATTTATTTCCGGCTAGATTTTAAACATTCTTTCATTCGAAAACTATGTCTTGACTGTAACATGTCTTCAATGGAACCATGTTATGTTTTCAAAATATAATTTTTTATTTAAATTTGTCACTTTCTTGTTCTAAAAAATTCATATGATTTTCATATTGGGGGTTTCTTGTTAGATAGGACTTCATTGTTGTTAGATAGGACTTCATTGTTCTAAACAAGAAGTTTTGCATTTGTTCTTACAATCATAACATATTTTCTCAAAATATATTTATTCGTTGTTAGAAACCCGAATAGGGATGAGTTAACCAATTAGTAGAAAAATATACTTTTGCAAACTCTCTAAAGTAGCCATAATCTAATTTATTTTTGCTAAGAAATGATATAATTTATATGATAAGATAAGATGCTTTTGATTTTTCTCTCCTTTTTGTGTTTCTGGATGCTTATCAGTTAGTTATCAGATCACAAAGAATGAAAGTGATTGGATGGGTTAACAAAAACAAATTAAAATGATAGAGGCGGCTACAGTTTTTTTTTTTTTTTTTGGTTAAAAAATTTAAGGATCTAACTGATTTTAAAATATGATAATATAAGAAATAAATAGAATCAATTTAGATGGGATAAAAAAAAATGGGATGGAAGAAAAAATGTATCACATTCGTACATTTTTAGAGTGGGATAAATGGAATGAAATTTTCAAAATGATTTGTTTTTTTTATGTGGAATGAATGGGATAAATAAAATGATTTGTTTTTTTCTTTTATGGTAACTGGTAACAATTTTATGGAATTCTTTAGAATCATCCATTCCATTCTATGTGATTTTGCAATCCAGTTGCACCCTAATGCTATAGTTTGTTGATGGCCAAAAACAATAACGATAAAACCAACCCATGCCACGATGTCCATAACCAATTTAAGACATCGTATGTGTTGTCTCGTAAATCTCTCCTTAGTCTCTCCTTAAATCTCTTCATGTCTATCAACTATCAAGAAAATACTGAACCAAAAAAAATAAAAATTACACGGAATTATTAGACACAAAAGAGAAAGAAACTTTCCAAAGACAATCACAACTAATACTGGCACGGTGGCACCAAGAGAACAGTATGATATCAAAGAAGAAACATGGAAGACAACTAGAGCAACATCACGCCTTAACTACAACAGCAGAAAACCAAAAGAAGCTAAAGAGACTGATCTCAGCAAAAACGGCTTCAACTATATTGTCCATCACTCCATTCACTACGTTTTTTTCGCGA
The DNA here is from genome assembly GCA_900406535.1 of Noccaea bulbosa. Lineage (NCBI taxonomy): Eukaryota > Viridiplantae > Streptophyta > Magnoliopsida > Brassicales > Brassicaceae > Noccaea > Noccaea bulbosa. The sequence continues at coordinate 7,116 of OVBJ01000758.1, read as the reverse complement.
TGCCTCTTGTCTACTGGTGGACACAAAAATAAATAGAAACCTAACAGATTTTTGTTGAAAATTTGATTTGATTTATTATTTAAAAATCTAAAAACCAAAACCACTTTTGGTGTAATTGAACTGAATTAACCAAAATTTATTACCCAACGGCTTATCCAAGTTAAAATTTCACCTGACTGAATGATTTATCGCTTTAACAAAACCGATAAAATAAAATAGGAAAAATTACTAAAATAGCAGAAATTTGTATGTTTATTACTAGATTGACACAAATCATTTTAAAATTACTAATTTGATGGCAGATTTTTCATTTATATGACAGATTTACTTATAACGAAACAACAGATTTATTTTTTTGCGACAGTTTTGTTTACTATGCCAGACTTATTTGTCAGATTTATTCCTACCGATGCAACAGAGTTATTTATTTCTGCCAGACTTAAATTACGGTGACAGACTTTTTTTACTTATTTGGTTAATCTCCGGCAGATTTCCGAAAACATGAAGTGCCAGATTATTTTTTTAAGTGTTAATGACGACAGACTTATGGTAGATGTAATATAAATCTGTTATCACAATGAATTTTTTACATAGTGACAGAATTTCTTTACATGGTGACAGTTTTATTTTTTGAAACTAAACCCCAAACCCTAAACCCTAAACCCTAAACCCATAATCTAAACCATAAACCCAAAAATCTAAACTCTAAACCTAAAAAATAAACTCTAAATCGAAAATCTAAACTCTAAAACCAAAAAACTAAACCCTAAACCCAAAAACACTAAACCCACAATATAAACCCTAAACACAAAATCTTAACTCTAAACCCAAATCTAAATCCTAAACCCAAAAAACTAAACCCTAAACCTAAAATTATAAATCTTAAATCCAATATCTAAACCTTAACCCAAAAACCTAAATTTAAAAACTTAAACCCTAAATTAGAATTAGTCTAGTAAATAATGTTTATTAGAAGCTAGACTAGTTACCACTGAGTAATTTCTCAATAAAATATTGAATTGAAATCAAAACCGGTATGTAGCTGACGATTTCTTGATCAAATGCAATTTGGAATTCGTTTGGGGCTACAAAAATAATTTGTGCCTCTCAAGATAGGGCCCAGTTTATAATAGGCCTAATTACAAATGATCTATTTTTGGGTCTCCCTACAACATGCATGATTGAGGTAATCATTTACCATTGAGTAATTGACGAAGAGATGAAACTATTTTGAGTATTGCTAATACCACATGAAGCCCAATGGAGCTTAATAAAATATGTTTTCATAGCAAATTGAATCACTATTAGGCAGCGGCGGATCTAGGATTATATTTTACTGGGGTCAATACATTTTAAAAATAAATTATCAATACAAAATAATATAAATGATGCGATAAATAAAGAAAAAAATAATGTATTAATGAATTTTTACAATTTTCTAATATCTCAAAATATTTATAAATTTACTTTTGGTTTATCTAGATTTAAAAACCAATAAAATCATTAATTTAATTATATGTAAAAAAAACCAAATTTGGAAAGAAATAACTAATATACATGAATTTCTCACTTAAAATTCAATATATATGCAAATGTTAACATAATTAAACGTAAATGTGATCAAATATAACATTTAGTGAGAGATTGTACAATAAATACTTGATAAATAAAAATAGAAACTAGTTATTTGTTTTCTTTTTCTGACTAATGAGTAAAGAAAGAATGAATTTTCTTTTAGAAACAATGAGCAAAAATGGAAATGGGGTAAAACATAAAATTATCAGGGTGTCATTTAATGAAAATAGTAAGTCAGCTGTGGATCCGCCCCTGCTATTAGGTGAACAAAAACAAATTGACTGTAAGAAAATATAAAAATATTTTCCTTCTCAATTTGCAGACGAATGTTTTCAACTGGTTGCTTTTGAAACTCTTATCGACTCTCACAGCAAATACTTCACCAGTTCACCCTCTAAAATGCCTTACAAACAGAAACGCGAAGATATTTGGAGTACTGCACGCATATGAAATTATACCCGCAATTCTTTACTGGGTTTAATTGCAACAAAATTGATTAGCCCTTTTTATATACTGAACGTTTAAACCAAGCAGCCGTAATCCAGTATTTCTCATTTGAGAATGAATTGTTTGTTGGCTTAGACCAAAAAATAATTCTTCTAAATTAATTCTCATTTGGCCACATAGATATAGATATAAATCCTTGTTTTCAGCCCATTCTACAAAACATATTTATAGATCATCAAAATGACTACAGTATAAAAATCATTAATTAATCAAATCACAAAGCAAATATAAGAATGGTCCACTAACTCGACGACATCGTCGTGATTGTCGGGCATGGTCTATTGATAATACAAATGCATAATGAATAAACCGATTCAGTCATAACACATTTGATTTTATTCATTAGTTTAAGGTCGGATCACTTCCTAGATTAAATCCAACATGCAAGGTTATTTTAAACTAATAGCGTGTGAAGATTATATTAAATCGGATACCTAGCTCCTATCGAGATATGATGTGAATGTCCCATTAGTATATTATCGTCACCCAAGTATAGATCTGATTGGTACATCACTAAATTTTTATTAATACAAGTCTGAGTTTAAAGAAGGCGAGTTATATCACGTTAGATGTTGAATTTATGTAACTAATAAACTTGGCGAGTTATATCGCGGTAGATGTTGAATTTATGTAATAAACTTACATGAATGACTCAAATAGACGTGGACATCCATTTGGTATCTTCCGGATATAAAATTTTATGGTTGTATGAAATAGTTTTTTTCCAATAAATTGAAGTATTAGAGATATTTGGTGAGCAAAGCAAACCAAGTATTGTGGACCATTGAAACCCGTTTATGAAGTGAAGTCCGTGAAGCCAAACCGAAGAATATTATAGAGAAATCATATTGTGATAAGGATTAAGAATATTTACATTATTTGGTGTTATCATTATGTTAATGTTAAACACTATATATATCATCCCTCTTGTATCAAAATAACTCAATAATATATTCTCAATAATAACATTATTTGGTGTTATCATCATTTTCACATGACGAAGTGCCCAAGTCATTTGTTTTTTTTTTTTTGGTAAGTGGAAAGAGACAAATGTCTCTCTCAATATATTATTGACACAACAGATTTTTACGGTTTTACAAAACGTGCACGTGTAGAGCCGGAAGCATCCTCTGTAACCAACGCTGAAATCTCAACGGGGCAAGAGTGAAAAGAAAGAAAACCTAGGGGTAGAGAGAAGGCATAAGTATGTGCTCAAGTCAAGGCATAAGTATGTGAAAATAAAGAAAACCTAGGGGTAGAGTGCCCAAGTCATTCGTTTGTCCTAATAGTATGTGCTCTTCTATGAGTTTATGTATAGTTATTAACATAAACTATATAAGTAAATCATTACTACTTATGAGTTATGTATATGCTTATGGCGAAGAGTAATATTTCAATATGAAGATTCTTTAACAACAAAAAAACGTGTTTTCTTTAAATATTTCGATGTAAATTTATAATTTATGTTTTTACTATTTTAAATGATATCTCAAGTTATAATGGAGAGTTAACCAGTGGAATTCACTAGTGGTTCTTTTTTTTATTTTTTAATTTTTTTTTTATAACTGTGGGAATTCCAAAAGTTTTTTAGGCCCAAAGACTAATCACACGAGGTCTTGCATCCTTACGCATTATCCGATCGTTAATGGCGCGGCTAGGTGGCCAAGGCGACTTGAACTCGGGTGACGATACTCATAGCCGTGACTCGTGAATCCATTACCACTAGACTAAAGGGACTTGGTTTTTTTTTTTTAATATATATCACCGAATGTTGTTCTAAAAATGTGAATTGTACGTAAACACCTCTATTATGGAGGTTGGTGTGCGATTCAAAAAAGCATAGGTAAAAGTTGAACTACGTTCAATATAAATCGTTCTACACATAAATTAATTACATTTTTGTAAATGGTGAAAAACGTGACAATTAAATAACATTTTTCTTTGTTACTTTACATTACTCTGACTATAAATCGTAATAAAAGTTTTAGTTTTTTAGTACAATTAAAAAAAAAGAAATGTTTAATATCTACTTAATCAGAATCTTTGTATGGATCTGAGTTCACTATCTCTTGTTTATTCAATGAGTTCATGACGTTTAACAAGATTAAATCTGAATCTCTGTATATATAACACACAAAATAAACATCATAATAATATATTCAACTTCCCATGATCATCTCCACATATAAAAAAAATCTGTATGTATTAATGTTTAATTATTTACTATTTTGGTAACCAAAAGAACGAGTCACGTATGATTGTTTATTTGTTTAGTTAGCCAATGAAGTCGACGTTTAAAATTTCTACTAATGCATTTAATTAAAATCTTCTCTCCAATCTAATCTTTGTTATACGTCGGCAAGTCCTTGTTAACCTAAACAACACAAAAATCCAAAAACCAAAGTGGTTGAGAAACCAGCAATGCCTTCATTTCCAACTCTCAAGTTTTTTGATTTTTCTCCCTAAATATATCAGCGTAAGCATATAAGTCTTTCCGATTATATTTAATGGCCTGAAAAATAAATCAAATTCAAACTAAGAATTAAAACTGATGTTTCCAACCCTGTATTATTAAAGTATTAATGAATAATACTCATTTATTTTTCTAATAACTGATGTTTTAGAGACTTTTTCACAAATAAGTGATATTTTCATAAACCAATGTAAAACTTAATTATATTTTTGTTGTTTTGACAGTTTAAATTCTGCAAATTATTTTTATATTTGTTAGATTGTGTTAGAATTGCTAATAATATAGTATATGGGAACAAAATTTATATTGGTTGGATAGTGTATATTTTCCATACCATATTATTTTATATATCTTAAATTAGATAAAATATTTGTTTTTGTTATATAAATGAGAAACATCAGTATATTAGTATCAAGCATTTTTAAATCTTTGGTTTGAGGTTAAACCAAGAATTTAATGTTCTTACATCCGGTTAGGGACATACAATATTTGTTTTGTGTATGTAGATTATAATTTATAAGTATTGGCGTGCTACATGGAAAATCATCTATTTTAAATTAGCGGAATTTGTATTAAGTTGTGTATTAATTTGATGTATATAGAAACTTTTGTTGTGAACTATAAACAAAGTTGTCTTTTGTAATATCGATTTTAAAACTATTCATCGTCACTGTATATGATGCGTCTAGATTGATAGATGTTGTTGTTTTTGTAACCAAGATAGATATGTTGTCATAGACGATAAATCACACGTTGCAATAACGTATTGGAAAATATTTTAAGAAAAAGTGTAATATCCGTGAACCAGAAAATTGTATTTTGAAAGAGGTATCGAGCGATGCTAGTATTTGGAAGTGGCTTATATATGATCTAGAAATCGGAATTGAGGATTGACTGTACATGTTCTTGTTTGATTGTTGTGCAGTCGGTCTAAGATTCAAGTATTTCGAAGAAATTGTGTAAAAAGCTTCTAAGCGTNAAGATTCAAGTATTTCGAAGAAAGTGTGTAAAAAGCTTCTAAGTGTCTAGTGTCGATCGACACCAATTGGTAGTGTCGATCGACACCGGTTTTCGGATTCGATTCCAGTTTAAGTCGATCAATTTGGAATTTGGAATTGGTTTGGTCGAGTGGTGTCGACCGACACCAAGGAAAAGTGTCGATCGACACCGGTTATTGGAAATCCGACCGGTTTGATTTAAGTCGGCTGGTTTTGTCCGGTTTAGGCGAAGGAAGCCCTAGGTCGCGATTAAAACACTGTAGCCGCGCAGAAATATGACTTTTTCGAGAAAGAAAAGTTCAGAGGCGATTTTGGAGAGAAAGAGGCGATTTCTGGGATATTTTTGAAGTTGCTGGAGTAGATCTGTTACTTGTTCCATCTCTTTTCTCCCTTTCAGCCAATTTCAAGGTGAGTGCGTGACTGTAGGTCCGTCTCACTGGAGTTTTCGTGTTTTTCTGAGAATTAGGTTGATAGTTCATCACTGTTCTTCGTGTTCTTGAGTTTTTGGCTGTTTGATTCGTTTTGGGGCATTGAAAACCTCAGATCTGTGTTTGTGTTGAAACTGTGTCGTTTTGGAAGTTTGGGTCGCGGGTCCGTGTCGACCGACACCTGCCTGGTGTCGATTGACACCGAATCAGGGTGACGATCGACACTGGGCTGTGTCGATCGACACAAATGTTGTTGTGCGAGTTGGTTGTTGCTCTTTTTGCTGTTGTTATTGTTATTGTTTGTTGCTTGATGTGTTGTCCTTTGTTGACGTACATGGCCTGTAGACAGAATGATCCACTCACTGGGTATTTATGATAATACTCACGCAACTCTATTCCAATGTGTTGCAGGTAACAGAAATGTTCTTCCGCAGAAAGAGACCGAGAGAAGAGGCTGAGGAAGAGTTTAGGAACTTGGTGTTAACTTTCATCATGTGGTTGATCATGCATGAAAATTAGGGTGTTAGTTTCTTTTTAATGATGTAGCAAACCTGGTGTTTTGGTTGCTAGAGTTATTTATTTATAATTATTGGTTATTGGCTTTCATTGGTTATTTGTTGAACTGAATTCATGATTTAATATTATCTATTTCTTTCGAGAATTTCCGCATTGTTTAAATTAAAAAAAAAAAAGGACTGGTTGTTTCATTTTGGTAACAGAGCGTATACGGTTTTAGGACTGTTAGAGTTGGTTGAAACTGGACTATGTGTTTACTTGTTTAAGTATGATTAGTCAGTTAGTGGTCTAGTCTCAGCCTCTCGGTCTTCCAGCTTTCCCCGGTAAGTGAGTTTGGATACCTTGTCTAGTGTTTATTGTGTGTGCTGACCTTGCTTGTTTTATGTGCTTGGGCTAGTGCAGAGACATGGACGGTCTTCATAGTCGCGGTAGAGGTCGCGGTGTGGCCGCAGCTGGTCGTGGTGCAGCTGTTGCGGGTCGTGGAGCAGTTGCTGCGGGTCACGACGCAGCTGGTCGTGGTCGGGGTGCGGCTGGCCGGGGTGTGGCTGGCCGGGGTGCGGCTGGTTGCGGTGCAGCTGTTCGGGGTGGAGCAGCGGGTCGCGGAGGTCGGGGCGCTGGA